>JAMLFT010012629.1:0-10306 GCA_026544285.1 Pachyrhizus erosus
GTAAAATGAGTATACAATACAAAATATCTAATGTAAGAATTTGTAAAGAAAAAATATGTTATACTACATCATTAGTACTAATTAAAAACATGAATATATCAATGATATTAGGAACACACTTCCTAACTTTATTATATCCTTTTCAGGTAACTGAGAAAGAATTAGAAACTCAAACTTTAGGAAAAACAATAATTTTCGAATTTATAAAACCTCCTAGAATAAAAGAATTAAATCTATTAAAAGAAACTTCAATATCTGAAAACAAGAAGAAACAAATAAATTTATTAAATAAAGAAATTAGATTTAAAAGAATAGAAGAACAAATAAATAATTCTAATATACAAAAATTTATTAAACAATATGAAAATAAAATAATAAAAGAAATTTGTGAAACAAATCCTACTGCTTTTTGGCATAGGAAAAAATATATAATTTCACTACTATATATAGATAACTTCGATGAAAAACAAATACCCACAAAAGCCACACCAATACAAATGAACAAACAATATTTAGAATATTGTAAGATAGAAATTCAAGAATATTTAGAAAAAAAGGTTTAATTAGACCCTCAAAGTCTCCATGGAGCTGTACAGGGTTCTATGTCATGAAAGCCTCTGAGATAGAACGTGGGGCCCTAAGACTGGTAATTAATTATAAGCCTTTGAATAAAGTATTAAAGTGAATTAGGTATCCACTACCCAATAAAATAGACTTAATCAAAAGAATTTATAACGCGACAATATTTTCAAAATTTGACATGAAATTAGGATATTATCAAATCTCTGTAACAGAAAAAGACAAATATAAAACTGCTTTTGTAGTACCTTTTGGTCATTACGAATGGAATGTAATGCCACAAGGATTAAAAAATGCTCCAAGTGAGTTTCAAAACATTATGAATGATATTTTCTATCCCTATATGAAATTTGCATTAGTCTATCTAGACGATGTATTAATCTTTTCAAAAAATATTAATGAACACCAAGAACATTTAGATAAATTTATAGAACTTATCAAAGAAAATGGATTAGTTGTATCTAAAAGAAAAATAAAAATATTCCAAACAAAGATAAGATTTCTAGGATATGAAATCTATCAAAATATTATTACACCTATCCAAAGATCAATAGAGTTTGCGTCAAAATTTCCAAATGAAATTAAAGAAAAAAATCAATTACAAAGATTTTTAGGATGTATAAATTACATAGCAGACTTTATTCCCAATATTAGAATAATTTGTAAATCATTATACTCCAGATTAAGGAAGAATCCTCCTGCATGGAACCAGGAGATGACTCAAACCATAATCCATATAAAATAAATAGTCAAATCCCTTCCTTGTTTAAGAATACCAGATCCAGATGCCTTTCTTCTCATAGTAAAAACTGATGCACCATTGAAAGGGTATGAGAGAATTTTAAAACAAAAAATTTCAAAAGATTCAAAAGAACAAATTGTTCGATATTATTCAGGAATTTGACATCCTGTTCAAGAAAAATACTCTGTTGTTAAACAAGAGATACTTTCAATAGTATTATGTTTATAAAAATTTCAAGATAATTTATTTAATAAATTTTTTTTAATCAAAACAGACTGCAAAGCCGCTCCTAGCGTTTTAACCAAAGATGTTCAAAATCTTGTATCCAAATATATTTTTGCTAGGTGGCAATCATTATTATCGTGTTTCGACTTCGAAATCAAACACATCAAAGGATTATTTATGAACTGAGTTTGTGAACTTCTCCATAGATTATTGAATTTGATAACTTCCATGATTTTTAAGTATGACCAGCTTACTGGAGACGCTGTGATTTTGATATTCTTATATATCAACAATTTAAAGCATACAATAAAATACAAGAAGTTATAACATGCATTTTGTATAAGCAAAAACACTACGACATTGACATAATAAATTACGTATTATTACACCACGGTAAACATCTCTTCATAAGTAGTGAAATCTGACCTGTGAAGCAAAAGCATTCTTAAAAGCATTCACGAAATGCAGGAACAAATTTTCCTGACCTCAATCACACCATTAACTTCATTACCATTTTACTATCCCACTAAAACAGGAATATTGGCTACTCACGTAATGACATAGGTCCTCACGTAATTCCACTCGTAGGTAATAACTAGCAACTATTGGCAACAACGAAGATATAATGTTGTTCAGTGTATGACCACTTGAATCATTCAGGACGAGGATCGAGTACCTGCCCGATAAAGAGTACTGTTCCAGTTGAATCTTCCCTAATCAGGAACAAGAAAGGGTGGTCTGCTACGAAGTCTATTATATTTGGATTAAAAGCACACCCCGCTGGTATGGGTGCAGCGGTGGCCGCTGCAGCTACAGTGCCTCTTTCATTTAGTTCAATAAAAGACTTGTGAAATATATTGGAAACATAAAGTTTTAGATCCTCAGAAGTGTCCACTATTTCTGTCAAACCTCCACCAGCGAAAGGTAAAACCACTCCCAGCTCCTTCAGCACATTAGAGGCTTCAAATCCAAAAGAAAATTTGAATTTTGGGATCCTGAAGTCCCCTACTGCCGCTTTTTCGTTAGGAAGCTTGTGTTCCAAGAACCCAGATTCAGAAGCCAACTTCTCAGCCAAAGCTGACAGCCCATCTTTAGCATCTGGAAGGAAAAAGTACATGGTGAATTGGCGCTTATCTTCACCTTGCTTGTAGGGAAGACCGAGCACTTTGAAGCCGTCAAAAGCCCTAACAAACTGCCTATTACGGCTCGACATGAAGGGAACCTTGACTGAACTACCATTAAGAAGGTGAAAATCGCTGTCTGTCGTTGCCGAAGGATTAAACTTGTCATTCCAATCTCCTTTGAAATACAGTGCATTTGCAAAGATTAGCCTAGTTGAACTTTCAACTGATCCAGCAGGAAGAAGCTCTTTAACAAGGCCATTTGTCTCCTTTTCAGCCCATGAATTAACTTCATTGGCCACTTCAGCAGCCTTAAATAGTAAAAACCATTGTCAAATTTAAAATCAATCGTATAAGTAGACTAGTTGCTTTTTATTTTTTTATTTTATCTGTTAATCATTTCAATAGAAGAATTTAAGTTTTTACAAATCTTTTTTTCATATATTTATGCTACCAAATCAATTAGATACAGTACAGATCTAGTATGACAGCACCAGACAATAATGAGGAGAGTTACAAATCAGACAATCTAGTCAGGCAACAATTTGTATAGAAGCTGACAGTTCTTGGATGAATTTTAAATTGTTAACAAGTAGAAAGATGGCACTTGGATGTTTTTCCATATTTTTGTTATCGGTAGCAAGGATGTATGATCAGAACAAGAAGCATTTGATACCTCTAAGTAGATACAAAATTGAAAAGAATGGGAAGGTATTCACATTATTTAACACATTTACAGTCACAATCAGACACAATGGTACCAAAAGAAGGGGATGAAATAAAAGCAGGGCAAGTAGTAAAAAAGAGGGAAAGTTACCTTGGTGAGGAAATCAGCTGAAGCCAAATTGGCCTTATAATCAGTAGTGACAAGTTGTTTGAAGGAAGGGAGAAGCGAAAGGGATTGATCAACCCAGACGCCGTCGGCGAAGGAGAGAGTAGGGCCGCCGGCAGGAGCACCATCGGTGAGTACGACGGAGACGAGTTGAGAGGTAAAGGCGTGGAGATGATTGTTGGATTTGGATCGGAGGAAGGAGAGAAGCTGATCAAGTGTGGGACCGGTGGATCCGGCAGCGATGATGCTGAGAACAATGTGCAACGACAGCGGCGAAAAAACGAGGTTTTTGTCCACAGCTTCTGTCGACAACAAGAGCTTTGTGATGCCCAGGGCGACGTTGGTTTGGTTGCTGATCGATTCACGGATGTCCATTATTGTTTGAAATTTCGGATAATGTGATAAGACTCTCCACTAGATCAAGTTAATTTATTATAACTCTCCGGAGTCACGATAACCATGTCGCGCTACTCGTGTTCCTCGTTTCACACGCGGTTCCGCATATGCTTAATGATTAAGTTTGTAATGTCGTATTTCAGCTTTTGGGCCCTTCATGCTGGACCCCTCATATTCACTCACTGCTGCTTGATCTTCACAACCGCATCTATTTTTTTTTTTTCTTTTTCTTTTTAATTCTTACAAATATCCTTTGATAGTAATAAAATTTTATTGTATATTTAAACAAAACCTTGACAAGATAATGGATATTTGTTTTCATTGTGTATCTTAATAAAAATCATTATAATATACATGAGCGTGTAACTTTATTTGAAGGAATTTAGTTTTTACAAATTATTGACATGCATGTAAAAAATAAATAAACAAACAAAATGTTGTTAGAAAATAAGTAATAAAGATGTGAAAACTCTCGTAAAAACGATAATGGAGGACAAAAAGAACAATACTTACATAACAAAAAAAATGAGAAGATGTTCATTAAAAAATCAAGAGGTGAGGTGAGGTTAGAGGAGTACGGGTAAGAAAATGGAGAGTGGGGAGACCGGGAAGAGTAGTAAGGATGACCTTTAAATTTGGTTAAATTCATGACTTGATCTAATCAAAATTTTATAAGTTAAGTTGATAAGGTTTATGTGTTTTTGTTTAAATTCAAATCAAACTAACTTTATTACAAACGAATTAATTTATGTTTGGTTAACATATCTAAAATTTTGAATTTGTTTTAAATTTTAAAATATTTACTAAAATTAACAAAATAAAATAAACAATAATGTCCAATATAAAATAATATTATAAAAATTAGATTGTTTACCAACTCGATCAAAATACTAAATTAATAAATCACTAGTAGATTAGTAATTAAATAACATAAATTAATGTATAAATTTGTGAATTTTTATCACCTATTTATTATATAAGTTATATTTATCATTTATATATCATAATAATACAATGGTAAAGTGGTAAGTATTTTTTAAAAAGACGTCACACTTGAGTTTAAACCCATGGGAACAATGAAAAGCATGGGACGTATATATATTAAGCTTGGATCGGTTGCACCACTAGTTCTCAATCAATCAAATTGACTAATTCGAGAGCCAATTTTTAAAATACTAATGTAAGGTCTACGTCTACATTTTACTACATCCCAACACTTAAGTTCAACCAACACAATATAATCCTATAATTTACACTAAATACATCATTCAATTAATTTATACTTGAGTTTAAAAATTAAAACTCATGGCCAAACTCGAAGGTATACAAATTATATTGAATTTCATCCAAATACTTATAAACTCAATCCAAAGTATTTGGGTCAAATTGAATTTAGATGTGACGTTCACATGTGAATAACCCTAAAGAGTAAAATAGAATTTTTTTAAAAAAATGGAGGGTGGAAAGATAAAAAATATGGAAAAATCACAGGCCTGTAGTCAATAAGAAAATTAGGCCCACGTTGGAATATTGATATGCTTATTTTATTCAGGACTATCAAGAATTTTTAACCAAAAAAAAAAAAAGCCTGGGCTGATAAGGTTGACAACTGAAGTATAAAATATCACACCATATGGTTTTAGTTTGACAACAATTTTGACTGAAGTATAAAAATACAAATTTTAAATGTATTTGAAACTGACCTTTTTGTGGGAGGCAATGAATTGAAATATCGGTTGGGGAAGCCAAGATGGAAAGACAAGGCCAAGACGCTACAATAACATCATAATGTCATATTGCTTAAAATTGTAATATACTTAAAATACTTCCTTATTGGTTGCTTTGTCAAACTGTATTTTGGAAAATGTGATATGGGGCATTACTAAGAGAAACAAAAGCATGACATAGGCAAGGTTTAAATTTGTTCAAATTAATTGTAATTGGGTTTTGTAAATCTTGAAATTTTTTTATTTTTATTAATTAATTACAACAAAAATTTTCTCCCATAATCAAAATACAGAAATATATTATAATTAGTTTCATATTAAATGTATTGAAAAAAATTTAACAATATTTTTACTATAAATAGATGATCAAATTAGTCCTTTAAATTATATTTCATTGTCATATTAATATTTGAAATTAAAATTTTTTAAAATTAATTTCTGATTTTTTTAGAATTTTATTTAAGTTTCTTAAATTAACTTTTTTTAGTTCTTCAACACGTGATATTATTATCGCTTAAGTCTCAAGTAGGGATTAAAATAAAGAAAAAAGTTAATTTTAAGAACTTAAATAAAATTTTAAAAAATTAAAAGAATTATTTGAGTTGTTAATTTACGACTAATACGATGATATCAAAAATTAATTTAGGTATTTGCTCTTTTATCATTTGATTGGCCTTTGTTAATATCAATTTTTTTTCAATAAATTTTAAATTGTTAACATTCCTGTTGTTAGTCAATACTAATAAGAAAATGTATTATATTAAAATAACAATATATAATGATTACATATATAATATTATTTTGTTATACTAATAAAATTATTTGTTAAAGTAATAATAAAATTATAATTAATTAACATATATATATATAATTACAATGTCTATATTAATAATTTATTTTTATTAAATAAAGTCAATATTAATAATTAGTCAATATAAATAAATGTTGGATAATTCATATTGATTAATAATTTGACTAAATTATAGTATAAAAATAGAAATAACTCTCACCTTATAAATTGAATTTTTTAGAATTAAGTTATTCTTTGTAGGGTTGAATTGTGTTTTATACAAATGAGTTATGTTAAAACTCAAATTCTAAGATGATATCAAAGTATATCATAACGATTGGTATTAGTTTATCGAGCCACTACTATAAAGTTGTTATCAAACCATTTATAAATATCTAGTTTTCTAAATTTCAAGTTTCAAATGTTTAGTTTTTAATGTGAGAATGGTGTGTTGAATCTCACATGGACCAATGATTTAGTCAAATTAAAGTATATAAATGATGGATAAGCTTACCTAATAAGTAATTTTGTAGAATTGAATTAAACTTAAATTTAAATTATAAGAATAAATTAATGATAATTACATAAATATTTATGTCACATTGTAATAAGTTAATTATTAATTTAACTTATTCAATTTGGATAAACACTATATCTTAATATACAATGCTTAATTTTAATAGTAACAAACAAGATATAAACTGTTATAATATGATTTATGTACTACAAATAATTTGATCTTTTGTCTAAGGTACAAGTAGCTTACCGTGTGTGTTAACTTGCTTGGTTTTACTATAAATATACGTACACTAATATATTTTTTTTACTTTCTATGCAAATAAAGTGTAAAAGGAAAATGTAAGATATATATTTATTAAAATATCCTCATTAGAATAGGAAGAACATTTAATACAATGTTTAATTCATCTTAACATTCATTCCAAAAAAAAAAAAGAAGAATAAGATCTCACAAGGACTAATTTTGTCTGTTGTCTATCAAAGCATAAAGAATCAACAAGCTAAAAAGACTCAATGATTGAAGAAGTACATTAAGTATGTTTATTATTTTTTCAATCACTTGAAGAACATTGTTTTGTAAAATTTTTAAATACTATCTAAGCTTTTAGACAATCATTTATCATGTTCAACTAAATAGATGATAGTTTAAGATTATTGTGTTCATTTAAATTTAAAGAATTTGATGAATTTAAAAGTACTTATTTAAAAAATTCTTACATTATAATACCTAGAGAGATAAGTAAAATAATTTTTGAATGTTAAGTGTTTAAAGAAACAAACAAGAAAAAATATTTGTTAAAGTATATTTAATTGTGAGATGAATCAATATATATATAAATCATGTTTATTTTTCTCTTTCATTATCATATTTATTTTACTAACAAAAAAAAGTTACACATTGAGATTTTTTTTGTATTAGACAAATCTTCATAAAATTCTATCTTAAATGATATCTTCATTTCGTCTTAAAAACACTTAATTTTATGAATTGTTTCGTTTGTAAGTTTTTAAAATGTTTTCTAAAAAGATATGTATTTAAAAAGGACAATTCTTAATTTCTTAATTTTGTGTTTCTATGTGGCTTTATACTTAATTTTGATATATATAAAAGTAAAATAGTGAGTGTTGCTTTAAGAATATTTTTTTAAAAATTAATTAAAATATATATAACTCTTGTGTTTCTCAATTATAAAATTTTGTGTTCAAATTTGGGTCATTAGTATACTTTGTTGAATATCCTTTTTAAGTCAACATCCAATTGTTCTATAGAAATAATACAAATAATTTTTTACAATTAAGAATATTTAGTTACATTTTCAATCTGTTTTATCTATTTAAGAAATCACTTTATATTTTATGATTTTTTATCTTCTTGAAATAATTCTTAAAATAATTTAAAAATAATATTTATCAAATAAAATATATAATTTATATAGAAAAGAATAATGATTTTTTATCACAATTATCTAAGCTAATCTGAAAATTTTATCATGTTTTATTTTATAACATGTAAAAAATAGATAAATTATTTAAATATGATTATAAATAAATTTAAATAGTATGCAATAATGTTTTATAAAATAAAAAATTATAACTAAACTTTTCCATTATTTCAAAATACAAAAAAGACCAACTTCTTGGGTTCTACAGTGCCCACGATAGAACGCTGTTGCTTAAGCTGCTGAGCGGAACTTGTTGATTAATTAATTAACTTAATTACAAGTTAAAATTTAAAAATGTTTGTCTTAATTAACTCTACTTGTTAGTGAGTCCCGCGATAAAACAAAAAGCTGAAATTGTTTGGATTTGGAATATGATGAGCTTTGATGCTGATTCAATTATCAAAACATTTGATTATATTACTATTCTGTAGCTATGACAATCATCATACCACATCCTTATGTCATATATTATAATACTATATTTGTACGGTAGGGAGGAAATCAACCAGAAGTTAGGAATCTATCGTTAGTTAAAGATTGTATCTCAAATTTCTCTTAGTGCAGAATATTAACTTTTAGATAATTAAGAAGAACTTATTCTAACTTCTCGATAAGATAAACCAGCATACACTCTTCTGTATAAACATTATCAGCATAAGAAGGAAGAAGGAAGGTAAGTTTTCTTCATCCTTTATTTCTTTATCACATATTAACTTTAAGTGTCAGATTCTTTTTTTCTCAAGTATCTCATTCCATATACTAATCCAGTAACCAACATCAATCATACGAACCAAATTCAGTAATTGAATATCGGTAAAAACATTACTATTATTTTTTTCTTCTTAATATAAAAATATTCAATTAATTCACATTTTTTAAATTAATTAATTTAGTTAACAACATTAAATTTATTAATAATTTATATTATCTATCTAAAATTATCTTTAAATTTATCGAGATTCATAATCTCTCTTTTCACTTAATTATTTTTTATCTAATTAATTAATATATGTTAGTCATTTTTTTAATTCTCACAAAAGAAAAAATAAATTAATCTAATTAATTTATAATATTTGTTATAAAATAATTTAAAATATTATGATAAAAATAATAATTAATGTAAGAAATAATTTAAAAATAATCTTATAAATAAATTTTAAAAAAATATTACATTTAAAAACAAAGATAATATATATGATTTTATTAACATTTGTAGATTAAAATCATTTGTCATCAATGTAATATGCATGTAAGAGAAATGTTAAGTACATTTTTGCTAACACTCTTCTTAATATTTGATTTATAATTGGTTCATTAGAAATTATCATTTTTGTGGTTACATTTCATACTTAATGATTTTTATTTTAATTTAAAAGTAAAATCTACTAAAATTAATGATTTTTAATAAATTTTAAATAATAATCAAGAGAATTTTTAAAAAATAAAGTTAAAAAGAAAGAGTGTGGTTAATATTTTTTATACATGTAAATATAAATAAATGATTTTTGATTTATTTTTATTCTTTAAAAGAAGAGTATGTGACAAAATTTTAATATTATGACTATACCTCAATTAAGTAATTTGTAAATATGAGTTATATATAGATATATATATTAAATTAATTAATTGATAATATATTAACACTTATAATGATTAAGATATTATCATTTTTAAAAAATATATATTAGTACAGTATAATTTAAATTTTTAAATATTATAAGTTATATAGAGGGAGTACGTTATTAAATAACTCTTGATAGAGTTAATCCATTCAATAATATATATTAATGAGAAATATTTTGTTTATATTAAATTTCAATAATTTAATGATTAAATATTATTATATGATGACAATTATTATGGATATCAAATTTTATAAAAGAAATTATATAAATATTTTTTGACATTTTATAAAATTATATAGATCGGAAGA
>JAMLFT010012630.1:0-10305 GCA_026544285.1 Pachyrhizus erosus
TTAAAAAAATATTAATTTAAAATAAATTTAATACTTTTAATTAAATTAATTATTATTTTTTTAATTTTATCTTTTAATTAATTAAATTAATTATTTAATTAAATCTTATTATTAGAATTGAAAGTAGTATTATTAATTCAAATATCCTTAAACAAATAATAAAATGAATAATATTAATATCACATTAAAAAAATTTATATTCATTTGAATAATAATACATCTGAAAGCGCTTTTTATTAATATTTTTAAAAAAAATTCATTTTGATAGAAATATTTTTAGAATAAACATATTCAAACATAAATTAAATTATATTAAAGTTATTTTTAAAATTTAAGTTGAATCAGATTTCATTTTGTAAATTGTAATTTGAAGACAGACGTAGACGTAATGGATGATATTGGTCATAGATCTTAATATGTACATTCTTAATAAAAAAATAAAAACCGTAAAAAAAAAATAGGAAGATATTTAGTAAGGTTATTTAAATGGCCTCCTTTAATTATTTTTTTATGATTAATGTTTTTATGTTTTATAGATTCTTATTATGACATGAAGACATAGACAATTGTGATATTGCAGACCGCAAATGGGAAGAAAGTAATTGATAATTATTTCAGGCCCAAAACAAATGATAGACAATGGATCCCCAAATATCCATAATTTCACATGTCATTCCCCCTATTTTGTTTGGGTGGATGAGGTATTGTAAATGTCAATAAAGTCCACTTCATTTAAGCAACATTAAAATTTATAAAACTTAAATTAAATTTCAAAAAAGAAGAAGCGTATGTAGAAAGAGAAGAGAGAGAAAACAAAGATGTGGTGTTGCCCAAAACACGCGACGCCGTTTAACAAGCCTCTTATTCCCTCCGTTTCAGCCACCACATGGCGGCGTAGCCACGGCGTCTCCACCCTTTTGGCGACTCTAGAATCCAATTCAAGTCCAATTTGGAAACCACAAGAAGATGGCGAGATTAGTGGGTCTGATGTACTTTGGGCATTGCAGAGAGCAAATGCTCGTAAGAAGAACAAGAAGAAGAGTAAGAAGGAGCAGCTGAGGAACTCATCCTCTGTGCCCACTCCCACTGTGGACTACACCAATGTACGCCCACTTCGCATCAACGCAATTTGGCCCGCTAAATTGGATGACTTGGACAAACGTCTTCGTGAGCTTTCAGATACCATTTGATTTCACCTTTGTTACTTCTACACATCAACACTTTTTTTCTTTCTTTCTTTTTCCTTTCATAATAATTTAATATTCAAGGCTTTTTATTTTATGATAAGTTTGTTGATAACCGTGGAATGCTTGCTTTTTCTTTTGCTTGAAACTCATATTTCAATATTATATTATAAGGTTGAAATTCTATTAAATGGCATTCTTCTGGTGGGGTATGACGCCATTGTTTAACTTTTTTCCTCAACATATTAGCACATGGGGGAATGAAAAAGGTTATTTCATTTTCAAATCTTATGGACAGATTATTCTCTTTATAGTGTATCTTTCTATAGTGAACCGGGATTGCTTATTAGATTACCACAAGAATTTTATTACTGCAAAAATGACAGAATGCATTATTGTGTTGCATGTTGTCGCTACTAACAGAATTTACTATTTAAATATGTTTGTATCACATTTCAATCCAATTAGTAGTAATCTACATTACCATGAATCACAAATCACACATATTCGCAAGCTTAAGTATTGGGGTTACGTATGGAAATTTCTAGGCATTTTACTACCAGTAGATATATATTTATTTGTCAATCAATTATATTCGCAGCATCATTTTAGGAATGAATTACTGGATCCAACTGAACTTTGTAATGTAATTTCCCAAGGTTATCCATATTCCCTATCTGCTTCGCTGATGTGTTCCTCTAAGATCATCAGATTTGTAGTTAAATTTTTTTTCTTTAACGGAAAAATGCATGTAATCCTGCACTAAATTTCTAAATAAACCTTTTGTTCAGTTCATAAAATCCTGAAATTGACTCCTTTTAAATCCTTTTTTCTATCAACTCAGAAATAAAATATGCGCATATGATTACAAAATAAAGTCACTCAGCCGGTATTGCGTTGTTGGACACCTTGAATATATTATGCTACTCACACCATAGCTGAATTTCAAAATAGCTTGATAAGTTTGCAGAATACTGCAGCTAGATTAAGGCTTTAAACGAACAAGTTTCTATTGTAGAACTGCCGCAACTGATTAATGATCGAGTAGCTGACGTAATGAACAGAACTCTATGCACTTATTTTTTATTATGCATCATTTTTCCTTCAGAATGCATAAAGAACAAATTTCATTCTCTGAGCATTTTTTACGAGAACGACCATGGAAGCAGGGGCGAGAATGTTGGTGAGATTCGAGAAAGCGCAAAAAGTTCGTTTGGAAAGTGAAAGGTGTCAATTTGCACCAGGATTGTGTTGTGGATAACTTCAACGATGCTTTTGTTGCTGCAAAAGCAGGCTTATCAATCGAGTGATTGAATGTTTCACGAGTTTCGACCTTTCAGTGATTCAAGTGTATTTTTTTTTTTTTCTTTTTTCTGTAATTAAATTGTATGGGGTAAACAATAATTGCCATTTTGTCCCCCCCTACCTACCCACCCAATCGCCATTGTTCTCAAGTGCTGTCGGCAGCTTTAGCCATTTACCAAAACTACAAAGGGACAAAATACATATGAGAAACTACTTTAATTTCGGCCGTGATCAATCCAGAATCGCGAAAACAAACCCGACCACCTAAATACTTAAATGATTTATTTTTCTTACACGTGTTTTTTCTTTAAATTGGATGCGTTTCCACACACGTTAATTTATTCATTCATTTTTATAATTTCAATATATTTAAACCCAATGCATTTTATGTACGGTAACAACTTGGGTTTCTGACTGCAGTAAAGTAGCGTTACTTGGCACTGCTAAACTGCTACTCTTTTAAAGCTCACAAAACTGCCACTGACAAGCGCTATTTAGAGCATGAAAAATGAGCAACAAAACCGGTAAAATTGCTGAAGCCAAATAAACACAATTTCTACTGGTTGTCAATAAAAAATTCCAAGAAGCATTACAAGCAGAAAATATGGCAATTACTCTGCTGTGACTCATCTAACAGTAGACACCAACATTAAACAGTTAAATAGAATATCATTGGTCCTAATCCTACCTTTCTCTTTATATTTTTCTTTTGCCCCCCTTTTATGGGATAGGGATTGTGAAGAGGGATTTTCTGTCAATGTAATAGCAAATGAATTACACGCCCCTTGTTCCCAAAGCCCCCTCACCACCAAATGACAGTTGGGGAGCAAATACCACGTCGCATTTATCTGTCTTCTATCCCTAATAAGGTCGATACCTTCTACTACGATTGCCTTCATCATTGCCACTACCTCCTCCTCGCCCTGGCTGCCCACTTGGACCATTGCTCCGATCAATTCTGCGAGGTCGGGTAGGTGGCACTTGTACACCAGGTTGTTGACTGCAGCATATCACCAATATTAAGATCAAGGCATTATATCAAATTTAAGGAAATGAAACTATGTACATCATTCGTACTAACTTACAGGACATAGCCAATTCGACCGTCTGGTAACATCATCGGAACCATTTGCATTCCTGCTGGCATTGGACCCCTACCATATATCATTGGCTGTTCAAACATACATAAGAACCCACAACATCCAAACAGATTAGAACAAAGAATAAAACAAGAAACAAATACACCAATTATAAATATATATTGTCACTCGGTAAATACCTGTTGATAACCAGCAGCAACACCATATCCAGCCCCTAAAGAACCGTAAGGATTTCCAGAAAAGTTACCATATGCAGGATGGGGAAGATGGTTTGGATGAAGTCCGGGATTGTAGGCATAGCCTCCATCAGGTTTTTTATCAGCTTGAGGCTTGGCAAGAACAACTTCAAGCACTTGGCCTGCCATTCAAATCCATTAAATATATTTAAGTTAAAATACTGAATATATTCAGATTTCAGAGAATGTCTTTTACTGATAAGTGATAACATCAGTGACACTTTATAAAGATTTTTATACATAGATAAGTTGGATTATTAACCCTATTATCTTTTGCATAGAAATTGAATTTAACAACAAAAAAAATACAAGCAAAACAGAGACAAACTTGCAGGGACAAAATTGGTTCATAACTTTTTAGTATAAAATAAGTACCATCAATTTCATATTTCTCTGTATCTTTTACAGCTTTCAATGCACTTGACCTCTCCGCATAATGAATGAAACCAAAATCACGTTTCCCTCCAGCTTTGCCAGGTGGCATGACCACTTTTGTTACTTCTCCATGACGGCGGAATAGTTCCTTCAATTGTTCAGTCGTAACATTCTCTGGTATATTTTTGACATACAGAGCTTTAACCTGAAAATGCCAAAAACAAAAAAGTAGTTTGAAAGAAAAACTTGAATTAACTAATGAGTTTCTAATAGGCTCATACACCCTAAAATATGCATAATATAAACATCACATATTAACATCTATGATGACGTTTTCAACAATCAACATCAATCCCTTGAACAAAACCAGCATTCTGTAGAAATGTCAACAATACCAAGTTCAACAGTACAATAGTCCAAAAACTAATGAATAAAGACCTTAGATGTTTCTGAGCTCTGTCTATTTCCATGTCAAGGAAAGATTGAGAAACATGGCAAGAACCAGAAAAAATTAAGATAGAAGGGATGTGAGAAGAAATCAAACGTGATTGAATGGGTATAGGTTATGTTTACAAAATACAACGATGAGCTTATATATATACCACAAGGCTAGCTTCCAAATTGCTAGTACTTGACTAACAACCAATCTCACACCAACCACCACCAAATCAACCAATTAAACACATGGTAATAGCTCCTAGAAAACAGAACAATAGGCATTCCCACCTAGGGATGAACAAACTAAAATTAATCAACAAATACCAGTTGAAAAATACAAGCCATGCGGTAATTACATTGGATAACAAAGAAGAAAGCAGAAAATAAATGAGAATCAGCAATGACCAAGGTGCATAGCTCTTAGAAGTCTTCAACCAGTTCATTAGGCACACTTGATCTTCTTTTAATGACACCAAGGCATTTATTAAAACAAACTGGGATTATTAACAATTCCAAACGTGGGAACAATAATCTTTATGCCAAACTGAAGCAGAGGCTTAACAACCAATGGCAGAAGCTGAAGTTCAATGTTTAACAACCTAAGGTAGTTGCAAACCAATACTGAACATAAAAAGATATGCCAGATGATTTTGAACATTTTGACAGTAGCACATGGAAGCATATCGAAGAGGAATATCTGAAGGAATTGAGTAAATGAAAAGACATTTTATCTATATTGAATGAAATTGGCAGAAACAAGGACAGAAAAATTCTCCTCCAAGTGTTTCTCCTTCACAAAAGACTGCCCCTATTTTTACTACCTCCATATATTTAACCAATTCTCTCCAGCAAACCAATTGTTCTTACTATATAAACTAACTACCTGGTTTTCCATTTATTCTTCCAAGCAACTGCCTTTATGACTTTAACAATATCACATGAAAGCATGAGTGAATAGAAGACAGGAAAGAAAAGTGAACAAAATTACTTCCTAGTAGGGTGGAAATTAGAAATACCACGAGAGAGAAAATCGTGCCAAAGAAAAAATCTGACTGTGAAACAGAATATTTCAGAGAAACGAAAGGAGCAAACTCATGAATTGGAAAAGGAGGGGGGAATTTTCTCCAGAAAATAAAGAACATGTGAGAAAAGCAGCAAACCAACAGAGAAAACCAGCAGCACAAAAATCAAAATGAGGGTGACTAAAGGAATTTTTTTTATTAAGTTTCTAAGAAATTAGAGGAAAGAAGAAAAGGAGATGATGCAATGGAAAGAGCTCAAGATGTGTACTGTATGACTTCAGTTACCATGTTGAGAAATATGGCAAGAGCAAAATAGTATTAAGATAGAAAGGATGAGCAAAGAAACTGAAATAGATTGAAGGAGTATATATTGCGCTTACACAATACCGTGACAAACTTATACAGAAAAGCTCTCAAAAGCAAATGGCTTGCTTACTAACAAAGATGATAATCAACTAATGAACCAATCTAACAAAATCAGCTAAACTAACCAAATAACCTCATGCGGTAAAATTGCTATTAAATGCTTTTCATCAACCATCATAAATGGCAAAAGACCAACTGGAACAATATCCAAAGGTACCAAGTTCGACTGTATGAGCACTCAATTCCATACTGCTTCCATAAATCTTGAGTTGCTTTGATAGCATCCTTGCAAGGTTTCTAAGGAATAGCAATCAAACATCTCACTATTATCATCCAATGAAAAGAATAAGACTTGAAACACTGCAACCTTCATTGACGTGCTAGAATCTCATTTTATCTCAAACGGCAAACCTCAGGCAGTCATGTCTTGGGAAACTCTACGTTTCTTTTGGAAGGGGGTTAAAGTGCAGCCTAAGAGGGATTTTATATCAGGATCCTAGAAGTTCCCACAGGAACCTAGTGCAACTTGAGCTAAAACTCTTGGGCATGACTCAGATTACTTATTCATATACTTTATGCAAGATTGCAAAGATCAGAATCGAAACATAACTTAAAGGAGTGGCTACAGATTCTTCACATTTTAAAACTAAATTTGAGCCACTAAAGACCAAGTCCACCTTGTAAACAAGAGCCAACAACGAGGCTTGGCTTAATCAATATGATCAAATTGAGTTGACAAGGTCATATACTTAAATCCTGCATATGGTCCTTGCTTGATAGGCCATCTGTAAGTACCATGGTACCACTGTTAGTCCTCATTGAGAATTGTAAATTGTGATATGCCTGGCCTAGGAATAAGGCAAACTCATCTCCTCATCAACCTTATTCTTGCCCAAAAATAATTGGTAGATAAGAGCCAGTTTCTTTCCTTTGTTCTTTTTGAAGGAAATAACAAAACTTGCTCAAACTGACAGTTTGAAAATGTAGCTCAGAAAATCACAGCACCTAAATCACAATAAATTTTTCTAACAGCAAACAGGTTCTCCTTATTTGCTGAGATCCATATCAAAGCATACAGAAATTTGTAAATACCATTGGCTTGGGCTCTGCAGAGTGAGAAGGAAAAGGAAAAAAAGAGGAAACATTGCCAGAAAAGGGAAGCACGGATTATCATCTATATACGTATTACGTCCAATCAAACACTTGATCAAATGATATAAAAAAATATCAATTAGAAATGGTTCATCAGCATTCCACTTTAATTCAGAAAATTACCTGTGAAGAAGCAGAATGGTCAGGTGAGTTCTTTGGATCTGCCCATGTGACAGTTGGGGTATTGCCGTCCAGCTTAAAGCTAGAACTTGACATTTTTTGCCGTGAATAATCAGCACATGCATTATTGTAATACAAAACAAACGCAAACCCACGATTCCTACTTGGATTTTGAGGGTCCTGATATAAACAATGCAGCAGGAATAAAAAGGTAGGCCTGACAATAGTTTAATAGAAACGAGGAGTACAGTTAGTTCAAGACTTCACCTTTATGAGTTCAATGTTTTCAACTCCGGGACCAACACCTTCAACAACTTTCCTAAACTCATCTTCTGTGCAAGTTTTTGGAACATTACCAATGAATAATCTGTGTTTGGTTTCAGAAAGTGAACACCTCAAAGTTTTTCCCTGAAATCATGAAAAATGTTAAAACTAATCCCCAAAATAAGATTCTTGATTGAAATTTGTCATGAAAAAAGAATATGGTGAATAAGAGTTTTAGGAAGCACCGTAAATACCTTAAATTCTTTGTTATGTATCTCCTCAATAGCCTTTTGAGCTACCTCTTTTGTTTTAAAAGCCACAAAGGCATAACCCTTGTTTTCTCCAGTGTCCCTGTCTTTCATTAATCGCACCTGAAAAGTAATAAAAAATAAAATTTTACTAATAATTACAATTTTCCTCACCTGCAGAAAAGGACATGTTTATAATATCATTAGAGCAATTCATCAAGGCTTTGACCTCAGGAATATCACCCATTGGCTCACACAACTCCCTTAAATCATCTTCACATACATCCCGAGGAAGTCCACCAATAAAGACTTCAGAACCATGAGGTGGAAGGGCAAGAAGTTCATCATGCTTCTCTTTCTCATCTTCATCAATGAAAGACGATTTTTGCTCATCATCCCCAAATGCTGTGGTAATGTCAGTTTTTTCTGCTTCAGGCAATTGGCCTTTTCCACCAGCCTCAACTGCTGAGTCCTCATATTCATGTTCTTCAACACTACCTTCAGCATTTTCATCTTCACCTCCATCCACTCCATCATCATCTATTTGTTCTTCAACATCATCGTCCATCTCTTCCATATAATTTTCCTCATCAAGGTCCACACGCTCATCAATTTCAGCACCTTCTGACATGATTGGTTCAGGCTTTTTTCATGAACAGCTGAATACCTGCAGGTTCACACGTTAATCACAAAATCTGTACAGAAGAGTAGGATTTTCAGGACACCAGGTTTTAAGGTAATTGCTTTTTCAGAGGGGAAAAAATCTTTATAGGTCTATTAAAGTGGATGCATACGAATGGCTTACTGCCTGCCAGTGTCTCACAGACAACCCAGCAACATCACTAAATGGCCCCCCTTTGATCAGTAGGTAACAGAATTGGGAGCCTAAGCCTTGAGGGTTACGTTTGAGAGTTGAATTCGGCAGGGAAGGGAAGGCATTTAAGGAGGGTTTACATTGTTTGGGAGGTTTTAAAAATGGGGGAAAGGGTTTGGGGATTTTTCAAAATCCTCCAAAACCCTAGTTACCCAATTTGGGGGCTTTGTTGAAAAATTGATTAAATTACTCATTTATCCCGGCCAACATTTGTAAATTTGAACTTCATATTCATACTCTCTCAGATTCATACGCCAGATGTAGAAACCCTAGCTCTCCCTCATCCCTGTTTATCTTCAAAGAGGCAAAAGCAGCACAGGCACCAGCAAATTTTCCTGCAAGTGTAGGTGTAGAGATGGGCATTCTCCAGCAGAGGGACATAGGTTGCCACTGGCAACGAGGTCTTTGAAGCCAAGGAGGTTTCCTGAGATGGAAAAATGAGGAAGGGTTGTGCTGGTGAACTAAATCGGCCCTTTCCTTCATTTCCTTCCCCTTCCTCACCCCAATATTCCTTCCCCCCTAACTGGCGAACACACCGTCAGCAACATCCAAACAAACTGGGGAAAAATTCAGTCCTAATTGTTCATTTTGTTATCCACGTGGTCAAGTTCTAGTGCTAGACAACGAAAGGGGGGCAATAGGTATGCTAAATATTCACATCGAAAGCTGTATGCAGACAAAATTGTGTTTGGCCAATGCGGAACAGAGGAATGTCAACACATCGAATCAAGTATTAAAATTAAACCAGAAAAATATAGGAAAAGGAATGCAAATCTTGCACAGAGAAAAAATCCTAAAAGGTTAAAGTTAAACCCTGTGATGTGAGTGGCAGAAGTGAAGAAATGTGACATACCAAAGAGAAAGATGTTTTGTTGGTAGATGGGGGCCGAAATTGGCGTTATGGGAATGGTTAGAATTGGATCGAAACAAGAAGTGGGGCGAAGTAAAAGAGGCATATTTTTATTGATGGAAAAGAAAAAGGAGTGATTTTGCATAGCGTACCAGTACTATTAAATGAGGGGTTTTCGGATTTGCTTCTGAGAGGGTTCGGTGGTTCTGTGATGCTTCTTCTTCGTTCTTCCCCTGTGGCTGTACAGAGAGAGAGAGAGAGAAAGAAAGACAAAGACTCAGATGTGTGTGTTTATCCGGCGAACCCTCCTTTTCCAGATGCCCCTAATAGGCAATTCTACGAAACGATCGACCTCACTTCACAAAGTTGCACCCGCACACTGCACCAATCACTAATTTCCACGTCTCCCAATAATAACATTGTCCTACCTTAACTAACAGTAAAATCACGTTTAATATGCCACTAGGGTTGGCTTATGTAGAACCGGTTAGGTTGACCCACCATGGAGCTTAAAAGCAATCTTTTCAAATTGGATTCGTTCTTCAATTCATTAAGGTAATTGTAGTCAAACTAGTATTAATGTAATAATAATAATACTAATTAAATGATACATAAATAATATTAAATAAATATATATTTTTATAATATTAAATTTTAAATCAAATACTATATTATAATACTTATATTTAAATTTTAATAAAATATAACAATTTTAATTAATAATAACAAATTTATATCTAAAATAAAAATAAAAATGACAACTTAATAATG
>JAMLFT010012631.1:0-10305 GCA_026544285.1 Pachyrhizus erosus
ATGAGAAATCTTGTGATTGATTTTTAAATACATTTTATAAATTTTTTAATAAAAAAATTCATTTTAATTCTTTAATCAGTATATTAAAGATATTGATGAATAAGATTCATTTAGAAAGTAATTTATATTTTAAAAATTTCTAGAAGAAACTTTTTATTTGAATAATTTTGTAGTTCCAACATGAACTGTTTGAGGTAGATGATCCAACATAGCAAATTTTAATGCACACCACCTGTTTGGGATTTTAAATGCCAGAGATGCTCCAAGTACACAGCCCAAAACTCACCAAATACGACTACCTGGTAACATTCACACCACATATATAGCCAAAAATTTTATTAATGTCAATTTCATGAGGAATGCTTCACCAACATAGTTATATGGACGCATTTAATGATACACGTTTTTATTTTTGATCATACACGTGGTGCTTAACATGTCACACCAACATTTAGTTTAATTCAATGGAGGAAAGGTATGTAAACAAAAAATAATCATTTCTTAATGAGTTTTAAAATTTTAAGTAATAACTTGTATACATAAATTAGTTATTTTATTAATATAGTTTTTTGATATAGTTAGAAAATAATTTTATCATTTGGATATGTGAATAAGAATTTAACTTTATCCTATTTTTTTAAGTATGTTTGAATGAAAAATATTTGTTAAAAATATCAAGCATTTAAATAGATATTGGTACTTCAAATAATTAATTCATAGTTTTTGGTACGAAAGGATCCTAGATTTATCTAAAAATAAAAAGTTTAAATATAATTTTGGTTGTTTTATTTTATTAGATTTGTAATTTTGATCTTCATATTTTAAAATAAAGAATTTTTTTTTTTTTAAATTTATAATTTTGACATAATTTTTAATTTTATCTATATTTATTTAATTTATTTTTTATAATTTAATTAAATGAATATATTTTTAATGATATTTTAAATGAATATGTTAAGTTTTAGGTTCGATTAGATCAAAATAAACAAAATTGATTATTAAACAAAAGTTATGATTTTTTTAAAATAAAAAATTAAATATTTTTATTTAAAAATAGAGAGACCAAAATTGTGAATTAAATAAAAAAAGAGTTAAAATTGTATTTAAGTAAAAAATAAATAAATTATTTTTTTACTAACTATAAGTACTCCAAAATTTTTAGAATCAAATTTGCCTGCTTACTTTATCTTAAAACAAAAAACAAAAAAAAAAACTCAAAAGAAAACAAAAAGGAGGGATATTTTACTTTGAAAATTGTTGTGTTATATGAATAGGAGACTTGTGTTCATATTAATAAGTATGTCTTAGCTCTTGCTAACAAAAAAGTATGTCATAACTCAGTTGAAATATGGAAACTGCTATTAAAATAACTGGTATAACATAAGAAGATATGCAGTTTAATAAAAGAAGATATGGTAACTTTCTTTTTACTTTGTCAACTTATTGAGGATGCCATTCAACAGTTACAAAATACATTATTAGAACGATACAATGGTTGAAAGTTAAGTGGCAAGTATTAATAATTCATAATAATAATTTAGAATAAATAAAAAGGCTAAGGTAATGAAAAGTTGCAGCATGTTGACATATGGGAATGACAGTGGCCCCTGCTTCTGCTATGTTTGTGGCTGAGTTTATTCTTTTTACTATTGGAAAGCATGCTTACACATTTTCAATTTCATGTCCAAGACCACTAGGATAACAATTAAGAGACTTTCCCAAGTATGTGTCTACTTTTTGTTTTTTCAAAAAGGTTTACTCCTCGTGAAAAGTGGATAAATAATACATAAATATGTAAAGTATGGATGGTTTAGGAAAGAAAGAAAGAAAAAATCAAATAAAAAAATAGATCATTTTGTAATTTGTTTAGTAAAAAATTGAAAGAAAATAAAATAAAATATTTCTTTTTTTAGTTAAATGAAAAGTAAGAAAATATAATGAGATAATTTTGTAATTTTTTTTGTTGGAAAGAAATTGAAAGGAAATAAAATTAATTTTCTTGTCTTATTTTTTAGTTATATAAAAAGTAAAAGATTATATACGTGTGCATGATTATAATGGCATAAATATTCTTAATAAAATATAGAGAAGAATGATTTAATCTTTTCATTACATAACCACCTTTTCCTTTCTTTGTTTTATAAATTGGACGGATTATGCATATGAGTGAGTGAGTGAGTTCAGTTTTTTCTTTGCTTTCTTAAAAGATTTAAAACAGAGGAAAGACAAAGTGTTTGCTTCTTTATTTTTTCCGTCTCTCCTTTATCATTCCTACCTCTTTCTTATGCTTGAAATAGAGCCTAATTTGTTTTTTTTAATGAATAATAATAGTGAGGTCAAAAATTTATATTTTATATAAACTACATAAATTTTTCCTACTACATAAATTTTTCCTACTAGGTCAACACTAGAAAAGAAAATTATGTTCTTACCTTTGATAGTGGAGAGATGTAAGGAAATCTATTTTTAACTACGCTAAACAACATAATTACTGAGGGAAAAGAGATATTATGTGTCTCTTAATATTTTTTAAAAATAAAATAAAAGAAAAAAAAGAAACAAGATTTAACAAAACATGATAGTGAACAATTAATTCTGTCATGGTTACTTAGTAGAAAATAAGAATAAAAATGTACGATAAAAAATGTATAGTAGAATGAAATGTTTTCATTATAATATGTTAGTCACAGAAAAATAAGAAAGAAAACTGATTTGTGTTTAAAAAATTATTTTATAAATGTTTAAAAATGTTTAAAAACATAAAATTTGAGTGAAAATCTAATTATTATCTTTTAATACTAAGGAAAAAAATTATTTTCTCTTAAAATAGATTTGAAAATTTTAATTAAAGTTATAATAAATAAGAAAAGAGATAATTAGTCAAAGTTTTTATATATTAGTTTATCTTAACATAAGATTAAATCTAGTTCTTGATATTTTACTAAGATTTTTACTAATTGAAGTTTGTTAAAAGTATTTTTTTACCAAAACTTTTTCAAAATCAAATACAAGTATTATTTTACTTGTTTCTTCAAGCAACTCATCAAGTACTCTTTCACATAATTTCTTTAGGATTTAACCATTTTTACTTAGAAATAGTTAAGGAGTGAGGATTCACTTATTATATTGTCTAACAAATATGAGTTTGCAAAATGAAATTTTAGTCTAAGTCTTAACACACTTAGATAATTAAAAAGATTGCGAGAACTTAAAGAAATTAAATTCAAAATAAGTTTTTTTGTCTTTTAAATCTTAAATATTTATCGACATCTTAAAAATACGATAATTATAAGGTTATTGTACTTTTATTTTCCTTTAGCTTTATTAGGACTTGTAAGTGAATATTGAAGTATTAATTATTGTGTTAATTATTTTTCATCAACTTATCATTTTGATAAGATCAAATATTTTACTTATTTTTTTCTCATATTATTATATAGGATAAATATTTTTTTGTACAAATAAGCATATTATTGTAATGTGTTTAACATGTAAGTATGTCTTTTAAGATAAAAACTAAATTGTCTTCATTTGACTTTCACAAATCTTCTTTAATATATTTTAATTATATTTCAAATTGTGTGTTTTGTTCTTACGAAATGGTAAAATTATATACATATCACATGACATTGTATATATAATAAAACATCATGTTTAACTATCATCTTACCGATATCATTGGTTTTATCTATCTTATAAAAACACATATTTTTGTTAAATTTGTAAAACTTTTTTTATTTATAAAAACATTTATTGTAACGTCCTAAAATTTACAGTATAATGATAATATATTTCTATAACTTATTTCCTGTTTATCTTTGATTTAAAATTATCTAGTAATCTAATTCTTAAATAATAATAATAATAATAATATAATATAATAAATAGAAATAATAAATTTAAAGGAATTTAGTCTATAAATAAATAAAAGGAAAGGATAAAATCAAAGAAGATTTCGAAACAGAATCAATATAAATTTTCTAGAATTTAAAATAAAAATTTTAAAAATAAAAAATAAAAGTTAAAATGAATATACAAATAAATTATTTTATATTAAAATAATGATTTTTTACGAAAATAAAATTTAATTTCAGTAGAAGAAAATATAATTAGAATTATAAGATTTTTTTTAGAATTTAAAAAAGATTAAGTAGAATTTAAAAAGAATTAAAAATAGAAAATAGAAATTTATGAAATATAAAAGAAAAGCTGGAAATAAAAAGAAAGAAGAAAAAGGGGTTGAGAAAATGCAAGTAGGGTGTCGAACCCGGCGAAAAATGAAAATGCCCAACGAGGGACCGAATACGGAACCTGACACTCTGAGCTCAGAGTTTTTACCGCTAAGTCAGAGTACGCTCGATGATACTTGTCTCATTCAATTATATTTAATATATATATATATATATATTACGTATGGAACCACCATAGGAGAAAGTGAATCACCTCCTTCCTCGAGCTCTAGCCTCTGTAGCTACGATCTGAACCCCCATCACCTACACCCATACCCTGCAAAGGTCCTTGCTGAATTCGTCGCCACCAACGGAATAAAATAAACAAAAAGGGCGGTGAAAACCCACTATGTAAAGACGACTAGATATGGAGGATATACGAAGACGCAGAGTAAACCAAAATTCCCAAATTTTCACAAGAAACAGAGTCTTTTCCTCTCATTAGATATCCCCATGCATTCGTCATTAATCAAGCTTCATACGAAGACAAATAATTTTAAGGAAAACAGAGAGAATTAGGAGGAGTCTCGTCCTTAAGTTAACTTGATTAGCGTTGAATGATAATGATAGAATACTCTGGATGTTATTGATTTCGAAAACCAAAAGCTTTTGTTTTACATAAAATAACGATTGATGAAACCAATGGTATTGGTTCTTGCGGAGTTCGTATCTTCTTCTTATTATTATTTTTTTCATCAAGTTTCGGACTTAACTATTTATTAAGAATAATAAACATTTTAAACTATAATTTTCTTCTGGGAAATTTCTTAGGCGTAAAATAGAAAGGGAGTGCTTACTGGAAGGAAAAGGAACTCCGTCAGCAAAGGCAGAATAGATAAAAAAAAATGAGAGAGAGAGATAAAAAGAATAATAATAAATAATAAATAATAATAATATAAAGTATAAATGACAACATTAAAAGGCTGCAACAAATGAGGATAGCAAACTGGAGATGAGGAAGAGGAGCAGTTTTCAATCAGAAGAGAAATAAAGTATATATAAATGCATATTTTATTTATATAAATATATTTATATGTAATAAAATTAATGATAACGTAAAAGCAAAGGGCAATTATTACCTAAGCTAGTGAACTTTCGAGACATATACAGGAAGGAGATTTGGTAGTAATTAATCATAATGAATTTGTAAAAGTATAATAATAATAATAATAATAATAATAATAATAATTTAGTGATTGATAATTATAATATTTCTAACAATAGTAGTTATAATAGTAATACTGTTAATAATAATAATAATAAATTTAGGAATTAGGATTTAAGATTATAATTTTGGATAAAAGTTAAGAATAATTAAGAGTTAATTTATTTTATTTTATTTCCTAATATATACTAATAATTATTTTGATGATGGATCTCCAAGTATAATTATTTTATTAGTGGAATTAAGAATAAAAAGACTAAGGGCCTGATGTATAGAAAGAATACCAAAGAGATTATAATGTTATCGACAGTAAGGGGTATTACACTCTAAACTAGGAAAATAGTTTAAATAAACTAGGAATATATATATATTACAATTAAGTTGAGTTGTGAATAGAAATTTCTAAAAAGTCATATTTGTATAAAATGACCATTTTGCTCCTGCATAGTTAAATTAGATCTACCTTATGTTGTTGATCGTTGTGATCTTTGTTATTGTGCTTAATTGTGATGAATTGGTATTATAAATGGGATTTCATATCCTTACTATTAATGGAAGGTAAATTTTTTAGATAAACTGTCCATCTAAGACAGTGACAATCATAGAATAGTTGATGAACTGAGAGATGCTCAAATAATGATGATGCAACCTTAACTGGTTGTAATAAATATGTATACCTGAATTCTTAATCAAGTACCAAAGTAAAATAGAGTGGGGATGACAGAGGATATAAGGAAGGAAGAATGGACTAAAAGCTCTAACAAGTGAGAATTTAAGACAAAAAATGCAATGGTTGATCACAAAAGGTACCTAAGGAATGTACGCAGGCTCTGTTGAGACCTTGGGGGTAGATAAGGTGTCAAGTTGTGAATCGTTCGTAGAAAAGAGAGTGTCATAAAACTAACTTCGTGTCCCCGACAAAGCGGAGCTTTACCAAGATTCGGTTGAGAGTACTCTAGACCAAGTATCAGTCAAGGTATGTACTTCCCGTCGTCAACCAAAAGTTGCAAATCAGATATTCAATGATACGCTTGTGTAAGTCCTCCCGAAGCTAGTAGTAAAGGAGGCAACGAAGGGCCCAAAAATAATGTAGAAAATCTATTTAGGCATAAACTGTGAGCTAAAAGTTGATGAAAGAAAAGACTACCCCTTATCTTAAGCCTAATTCTGAATTTATGGCTTATTCCTACACCTCCCACTCTTTCATATCACACATGATAGAAGAATTCCAGCCACTTTTTCACCTGACGATCCTGCCTCTAGAAGGAAGATAGACCTACGATCGGGTCCGAGGTGATGATACATTCGTAGGATATGTTCGTTTCGTATTCAGACCCACAAACATTATGGTACAATGGCACTTTTATCACATATACTTGCCAATTATCCTTTCTCAGACCCCACCACCTAGAATCCTGAATGTACCTGCCAACCAGAGAAGGTCACCAACCCCTCAACCACCATCATTATCCATGGATTCAGTACAAGCTGACAATGGAAATCACCGAAAGGAATCAGAAGAGGAAGAAGATCCATCAGAAGCATCTGATAGATTAGAACCAATTAGAGAAAGAGCTTTTGTTTTGAGTATTTTGTTGCACAAACTTTTGAATAGTGTATGGCTATATACTTTATGTATATTATATGAAGACTTGAAATGAAATGTAGTGTATGAAAATAGTTATCGTATTAACAAATTGTAACTCCCTAAATTCGTTATGATGTAATAATTATTTGCACGTTATCTCTGATAATAATAATAAATAAATATAATAATAAATTGGGCGTTACATTTATCATTTTATAAAAATTATTTTGTTTATTTAATCAAATCATTAAAAATTCTAAAACATCTTTGTAAAAAAAATATGAATGTGTTTTTCATTGTTAAATTTATTGCATCAAAGTTTAACATGTCTTTAGATTAATTAATTCTCAAGAAATGTTTTTTTTTATAATTTTCTAAAAAGCTTAAAGAAAACAATGGTTTCATATTAAAAAAATAACCCTTCCTAATTAAAAATGTGAATAGTATTAAAAAAAATTCACTACTTGCACATTTTTAATGTCTTATTGTCAATTAATTTTATTTAAATTTTTGGATTTTCGCTCCTTCACGTGTCTTATTTTTAGAATTAGATTTTCAAAGGCATTATATGGGATAACAAAGGTTAGGAGGGTATTATTCAGTTAATTAGGTTGCTATAGACAAAATGGCACCGGGCAACTTTTTTTTTTAATTTCTGTCTCTCGAAAACTTATTTTTGTAACATACATATAAAAATTAACATGTATTTCGTGTATGGTAAACTTATAAACATATATAAAGTTTTTAAAAACATATTTTTAAAATTATTTATTAATGATAAAAAAATATAAACACTTATTTTTTAATTTAAAAATATGTTAACAAATAATTTAATAAATAAAAATATTTTAATAATAAATTCTAAATGTTAACTAAAATTATTAGAGAAATTTATCTGATTGGATAAATATTAATTAAAACCATCAAAATATTGATTTAATTTAATATAAAATTAGTATATACTTGTTATAAAATGAAAAATGATACATAGTTGTACATTTTAGTAAAATGAGGGGATTTAACTTTATATTAATCGTTAGACTTGTTTTCATTAATATAAGTTTAATATGTTTAACAAAAATTAAACTATTAATATAGGCATCGTGATTTTTCATACTGCAAAAAATATTAATGTAGATGTATAATATTCATATTAATAACATAATTATAACAAAACATATTAATAATAAAATTGTAACACAAAAGTATTAAAGTAGATATATATGATATTTAGTCACTCATTTTATTTTAATTTTAATTTTTAATCTCTTAATATTTTTTTTCTTTCTATTTCAGTTTTTTTATAAATTATTTTATTTTATTTTTAATCTTTAACATTATTTTCAATTGTTAACTAATGATATAATGAAAAAAATTTGCGTTAGAAAGTTTTTATGTAATTTTTTAATTTTTAACTACACCAAATTTTTTAATGGACTAAAATGATCAAAATTGTTAAAAAAAAATTAAAATTTCAAACACTAAATATTTAAAATTATAAAAAATAAATATTTAAACTATCAAAAAATTTATAACAGTTAAAACTCATTAAAAATCACATCATTATTCAATATGTGAAATTAATTTTAGAAACTAAAAATAAAATAAAATAATATATAAAAAATTAAAAACAATAAAAAAAATTATGAGAGACTCAAAACATAAATAAGATAAAATAAAGATAAAAATATATTTTATTTTATTAATAATTTAAAATTTGTTAGATACAATTTATATCCACAACAAATTTTATTGACTAAACTTTTGTTAATATACGATATTTTTTATAAATATATATAGTGGAGGCTCCCAATTATAATAACTAAATAAAGAAATATTGTGGAGGTTAGTTGCTTTGTTGCAGCTATATCAACTAAGATCCTACACGTGGAGATCTATTGTGGAGACCACTCTCTTCATGTGTGCATTATGATCTTTGTTTTTCATGGCTTAGGTTAACCATTACCCATTACCCTTACCCAGTTTCTTTTTGGCAAGATAATTGGGTAGGAACCTTCCACCTTTTTGTTCTTTCATCTCACAAAACATTTTGCACTTTGCATGCACTCTTTCTTTTCATACTCAGAATTACTGCTAGAAGATGTGTAAAATTGACACAAATACAAGTTTGTTGATAAGCAATTAACTAAGAGTGCTCCATATTTCTCAACCACAATTGATAATAGTCCAAGCTATCCCTTATAATGTTATTATTATAACTTAAAGATTTCATTATAAGTATGTTGACAAGCAATTACCATTGTAAAAACATGCCACCTGGGATATCCATACTAATCCTACCAAACAAATTAATAACTTAAATTTGTCGCACCCAATTGAAGAAATAATGGCACTTGCTAAAGATTGTAAAATTGTTGGCCACCTTGAATTGAAAATTTTAAGGCAATCATGTTATAATCTCTGTCACTTTCTTGTGGCATGGTTGATTCATGATTTAATTTGGCCATTGGATAGCTTTCGAGCCTTCGAAACCATGATATGATTTTGTCGTTGTTGGGATGCTTGTGATTGTCCAAAATCATATTACAAATAACACTCACATCATTCAAGATAAGATTATGAGATTCTTTAACCTAGCAATATAATTACATACAGAAAGATAAAACAAAGATAATCATGTTATTTGTATTCTATACGACTAAATGTATTGTATACAACAAAACTTCCATTTTATATATATATATATATTTTGTGTATCTCTTTTGAAAGTGGGGTGTGACACACAACACCCTTTAAAGTATCATTTTATGTGTTTAATTGATGACCCTACTATTTGTCAAATCAAAATATATGAGAAGGGGGGAAGATAGAGAGAGGGTGGGTTTGAGTGGAAAATTGGAAAATGTTGAGATGACACTATGCTTAGTTTGATTTTCCTTTTCAGTTTTAAAATTTCAAAGCAGGCCAGCCAAAAGCCAGCAAGTTATTTATGCCATAAGAGAATTTTGTCCACTAGAGAACAAGACTTCAAAAGGTCACTCATTGATGCCATCATGGGATTTTTTGCCACACATATTAATCAAATTATTTTATTAATTAAAGGGTAAATTTTGCTTTTTTATTTTTAAGAATATCATGGTTTTTTTCTTCCATTATTTCCTCATTTAAATTGTTTAAATGTTAGGTTTTAAAAAATAAAAAAATATATTTAACCATCTTAATCTTTCTTTTTTTTTTATAAATAGACACTTTAAATTTTAATTTTTTTAATTAATATTTAAAATTTATCATGTTTATAAATAAAATATCATAAATTTTAATTTTTTTTATTGATATTTAGATTTTACCATTTATATAAAGAT
>JAMLFT010012632.1:0-10304 GCA_026544285.1 Pachyrhizus erosus
AAAATTAAATAATAATAATAAAATAATTATATTATTCATATTTTTATATATTTTAAAAATATATATATATTTATTTTAATATATATTAATGAGATATTAAATAATTTTATATTAATATAATTTTTTATATATGATCCATGTAAAAAAGATTTTAAATCTAATGGTAGGTATTGAAAAAATATTATTTAATTGAAAATTATTTAATATTGTAACAATTGTAAGAATTATATTAATGTAATTTGATCTTTTTTTATATATATATGTGTAATTATACATAAAATATAGTACACATGGAATAATTATATTAATAATGACTCAAAGTAAATTATACTAATCACGATTGAAGATTCATGAAATTATACAGACTTTTTTTATTTTTTTTTTAAACATTTACAACTATCTCCTGTATAAGAGAATATAACGTAGTGTTTTGAAAAAATTAAGGGAATGCATCAATATAATTAAGGAGTTAGTGCAATATACAAGAAGTGTGACTATAATATTTTTTTAAAATAATTATGGTAAATTAGTGTAAGGGTAGAAAAAGTAGGAAAATTTTTGTAATTTCATGAAATTTTATGAATAATTAGTGTAATTTATTCTAAATTATATGCTAAACAATAATGATTATCAATATAAAGTTATATATATAAATCACGTTACAGATAAAGTATAGAAAATATGTTTTCACATGCAATTTGATTTTATTAATAGTATAATATTTTATGCTATGTTGAGTCGAGAGATGATTGTTAAAAGTTATGTTAGGATTTTGGATAGGAGGTCGTCAGGAGATGATGACCCACTCAAACAGAGTATGAAGAAGTTGAAGACCAAGGAGGGAGACGAGGAAAGTGCTAAGTCTATTGTTGATGGATTATGGTGGGGAGTAGTGGCTTAGATACTACTGATAGAGGTAACCCAAAATTTTAAGCATATAACTCTTATCCTTAGAGGGAGCCAAATATTTTATTGATTTCAATAACTTAATGAAGGAATTAGAGGAATCAGAAGAAGAGTTTTGTAAGGAGAAAGAGAAGGATAATCCAACAAAAATGAAGTCATGTCCATCAATTCCAATATTAATGGAAGAGTTTGAAGGATGGTGTGCACCATACAAGAATTCATTAATCTTAAATGTGTTATAGAAAAGGGTCACTTTCAAAATAATTGAAAATAAATTGCAAAAATAATAGGCTAAGGTGGGATCCACTCATATAGTGGATCTTCCACACGACTATCTTTTGGTGCAATTTATGATTGAGGAGAATTATAAATATGCTCATTTTGAAGGCAATAAATGATTGTTGATCATTATGTTGTGGTCTAGAGATGAAGACATTCTTCACGACCAATGCTAAAAAGTGAGGAAGGTGGCTTCTTAGGTTTGAATTTCGAGCTCGTGAATTGAACTATATAATGATAAATATCTCTTAAGGGTGAAATCAAAACTTGGGTTCATGTTAAAGATCGACAAACTTAGCTCCGTACATTTGTAGGGTTTGTTTGCTAAAATTTGTGTTGAGATTAATTCAGAAAAGAAATTAGTCTCTCAAATTAATATCTTGGGTCACATTATTAACTTGGAGTATGAGGGTTTACACTTTATTTGTTTCCAATGTGAGAATTATGGCCATAAATAGTCTCAGTTCCAACAAAGGATGATAAGCGTGGAAAGTTAAGAATCAATAAGTCAACTCGAAGTTTTCATGGAGGTTGAAGATGATGCTTTGAATATGATAGTAAATGACGTCAACCTTATTGACATTGTAGTTCCACAATCAAAAGAGAATCCAAATTTGAGTACTCAAAAGCTAATGGGTCAATATGGATAGTGGACAATGGTCAAAAGGAATAATAGGAAAAGAGAAAAACAAGGGAGGAGTTAATGCTAGAGGTACTTAGAATAATGTTGAGATTTCTACAAGATATGATTGTTTGCAAATCGAGGATTTTGTTAGGAACCATGATGAGCCAATCATGGGCCAAAATTATGAGCAAAATATTATGCTTAGAGTTGTCAAAGTGGGTGGCGCAATATGGCCTAATCCTCTACAGGTTGGCCATTAAGTGAGTTAACCCACCTTGACTCACTTTTTGGTGAGCCATAAAAAAACCAACTCAACCCAACCTACCATGAATTTGTGGGTTAAGCGAATTGGTCCACTTTGAATTAAAAATTAAAAAAACTTAATTTAAAAAATGTATTTCAACATTTTTTTCATAAATATAACTAGTAGAAATCAATAGTCTAAAACAAAATTACAAAATAGTTTTACAACACAAAATAGTCTTAAACAATAAAAATAAACAAAAATCAAGACTTTACAAAATGTTTAAAGTCTTGAACAACACAAAATAGTCTAGAGGTTGATAAACTTTCAAGACTTTTACAAAAAGTCCTTCCCAATAAGATCATTATTGTTGTTGTTCATCAACAACATTAAAGTCTTGTATGAATAAATCTACAACAACTTCATCTTTTTTAACATGTTTATCTTTGTTTATAAAAAAAAAGGCTAATTATCAAACTCAACAAAACCATGTAACCAATTTTAAGTTAAAATAAGTGATTCATCATTGTAATAAAGAATGGATAAACGATATTTGGCTAGCACATGAGAACTAAGACTAAATGCAGACTCACTAGCAACTATAGTGATTGGAATGTTTAACACATCACAAGTCATCTTTGATAAATTTGGATAACGGTCCTGACAATCCTTCCAATAACCCAACACATCTAATTTATCAAAAAACTTTAGATCAAGATTCCCTTTATCCAAATAAAGATTCAATTCAAACCTTCCATTGTCATTAACATGTTGGCTCAAATAATCAATATATTTCTATTACATCATAAGATAAATAAAATAAAATAAATAAATAATTAATGATATAATTTAAAAATAGTGAAACTCAATGAAATAAATAAAAGCATTTTAAATTAATTAACTTACCTCAAATGCATCTATCACTTGCTCATCATTTATATAAGAAATTTGTTGGATTGGAAGAGAAATTTGACAAGTTGAAATAATTGACTCATTTGAATTTACTTCAACATATTCTTCAAACAACTTATATATATTTTCCTTTAACTTACTAATCTTTTCTTCACAAGTAGAAGAATCAATCTATGCATAACAAAACCTAATTGCATTAAACTTCATTCGTGAATCAAGAATAGCTCTAATAGCAAGAATTTCACAATAGTCATGTCAATGCTTGCTAAACTTGTTTATCATGCTAAATGTCATATCTTTAACCATTAGATCATCACTTTTGGAATTTTCCCACAACAAACATTCAATTTTCCAAACTTGCATGAAGTAATGATTCAGAAATAAAATTAGTCATAACATAAAATGGCTTCAAGAACTCATACATTTTCTCAGCTCTTTTCCATTCATTATTTGAAGGGAAATCATTATAGTTTTTATCACAAATAGTCAAATATCCAAAGACACAACGATATTTAATTTCACTTTCAAGCATGACATAAATACCATTTCATCTAGTGGTAACATCTATTTTCAAACCTACCTTAGTATTAATACCTCTCACTTGAAGAACATAATCTTTAAATGCAATATATTTTTCCTCTAATGATCTTACATACTTTATACTTTTATTAATATTTTTCAAAACATCATTAGTCACCTTTAAATTCTTTTGAACAATAAGATTCAAGACTTGGACACTACACCTCACGTGAAAATAATCACTATTACACATAATACTATTTTGCAATTTCAATTGCTTACTCAAAATCTTTACCAACACTTCATTAACACTAGCATTATCCATAGTGAAGAAAGTATCTTCCTATCTATCCCCAATCAAACTATAAATCAATTTTTTTTTTGTCAAATCATGACCAATATGTGGAGGGTCTATTCTACAAAAAGCAATAATCTTGCTATTCAAATTCCAACTACTATCAACAAAATACAAAAAAATATATCATTTTTGAGTTATAGAAGTCCAACAATAAGATTTTAAACAAATCTTACTGTGACATTTACATATTGTAAATTTAACTTTCTCTTTTTGGTTAAGATACATTTTCCAAATATTAGACACAATTGTTTTCTTACTTGGAATTTTGACATCTTGATATAAATATAAAAGCAATTCCCTAATCCCCTTATATTTAACAAAATTAAATGACAATCCATATCAAATAATAGCCCTCAAAATCAAATAATCGACATGTTCTTGGTCTAATTTCCTAAACCTCAATTTTCCTACATGATCAATTATCATTTTTCCTACATTTTTGTCTTTTAATTTACTTAACAACAGACACTTTGGCAAATGACACAACATTGATGAAGTCCTTATTTTTGTACCACCACCAACATATTTTATTACATAAGCATTGCATGTAGTTTTTTCTTGACTATTTTTTTTTACCAATTTTAGTAAAATAATCCCAAACTTTAGATGTAGTTGTCTTAGGTCTCTTACTTACTCTATTAATATCTGCACCCTCTTTCTCAATCTCCTCTTGGATTGGTGGCATATATTTATTCACACCATTTAAATCATTAATAACATCATTATTTACAATTTCAAAAAACATTTTGTAAATAAAAAGAATTTTTCAAAAAAGTATTTACATTCAATCAAACAAACATAACCATTACTTTCATGATAATTAAACTAACAAACAAATAGATTAGTTATTACTCACCATCAAATTGTGAAATGAAAAAGCTACCTGCTATTGAAATGAAATATACCCATTGTTGCTAATCCACCAAATTATGAGATGAAAAAGTTACCTACTATTGAAATCAATATACACATTTTTACTCAACCACCAAATTGTGAAAGTCAATACAATAAAATGACACATGATATAGATCTTGTGCTTATGAGTATGAACTAATCACATGTGACTAGTTTGAAGTTTCCACTTCTCTTTGTACTAGTTTGAACAATTCTATACATTTGATTGTGCTAAATCCAAAATAGTTAAGATAGAAAAGAAACAATATCTTTACAACAACACCAAAATACATTTCCACTCACTTATAATTAAGTTTAAATTAGTACATCATAACTAAAAGGGTTAGAGAATGAACAACAACAAAAACATTTAAGTTTTAGCATCCACTTTGTGGTACTTATAAAATTTTGAATACGGTCTTACTAAATAGAATGACAAGGATGAAGAGAATGAACAATAACAATTACATGAAGATTTTATCTTTGATACTGAAAGGGGCTTAGTAAATAAAAAAACTCCTCTTCTTTTCCCAAAAAGCATAGAGATATTGTGGGAGGGCTAAAAGGGCAAAAAATGTTATATTTTTAGAGGATAGAGGTCAATACATCAAATCAATGCTTTCGAAGGTTTAATGCTCCTAACCCCGTTTGCTTGTCCTATAAATGAAAGCTAGTATCAAATATAGTTGGTTTGCTGTTGTAAATTTTTCCATGGAATTTTAACTAATGTTGCTTAGTTATATAGTTGAAAGATTTGATCTGTGTATTTATCCATTTGCATTTATATTAGTGTATTCTAATTTAATTGTGTGCTTGTGTCTTGTTAACAATTGTTTTGTTACATCAAATTGAAAATATATTATTGATTTTGATGTTATGCAAAGCCTTAAAAGTGTCTTACTATTGGTAGTCTAACAGTGTGAGAACGACTAGTAGTGGTTTAGCGGTGACACTGTTGGGATGCTAGTGATGACGAGAGAGGCAAAACATGCCAACATCTAGCAGCAAAAATGACGACTAAAGATAAATTTGGTGTTGCGAGGAGTGTAATTAGAACGACGAGAGGCTTCATAAGGACTAAGGGAGGCAAAGTCGTAGAGGTGCGAGATTGACTGTTGGTGGTCTATTGACAATAGTGGTGACAACAATGGTTGGAGACAAACTTGCTATTGCAAGAAGCGTACCCAAACGGCAAGAAACTTCAGAGGGATTGAGGAAGGTAGAGTTATAAAGGTGTGAGATTGATAGTTGGTGGTTTAATGACAATACTGACATGCTAGATTTTGCAAGAAGGCGGCGAGAAAGACTTGCATTTTTTGCAAGGCGAGAGAGACACTCATAAAACAAGTTGATTTTTGAAAGTGAACCATAAAAAAACACATGAAACTGACTGATACTTTTAACCTATGGTCTAACCTGACTCACCATAGGTTTTGTTTGGGTGGATCAGATTAAAAGTAGGTTGGATTGGTTTTTTTCATAACTAAAAATTTTTTTTTTTTTTAACTCAATCCAACCCAAATTTTGGTGAGCCAATCCAGGAATTGTGATGACATATTTTGATAGTAGTAATTATGCTTGATAGGAGGAAAGAAGTTGTTAGGGAAATGCATTACACGATGGGGGTAAAAACCCTTAAAGTCAACATAATAAGAATAGGCCACTACAAGTTAAACATTCAACCTAAAAGAATGTTTCCTCCCATGGGATTTTAGTATGGAGCTCAAAGCAAAAAGGCTATCATAGATATAGAAGTCGTTATTGAAAAGCCTTTAGGGAAAGGTGTAAATAAAGTGGGCTAGGAAACAAATTTGGCCTTAGTCATGGGGGGCCTTAAAAGAGTGGAATCGACCCAATTGGAGTAAAAGGTGGGTGTCGGTATGGACCTTGACGCAATGGTGTGTGCTGCGCTTCCAATTAGTGAGACTCGAGCCTTTGTAGAAGCTATGCAAAAGGCCTTTGATCCTTTCAAATGGTTCACTAATTTTGAAGGAGATTGTTAAGTTAGGCAACCAGAATGAGGCCCCCAAGGTATCAGCGCCCATTCCTAAAAAATGGTTTCCAATGAATGTCTTATGTTGGAATTGTAGAGGAGTAAGAGGTTTCTATTTTTCCAATTTGGTAAATAATTTGGTTAAGGAAATGACCTTGGTCTTTGGAGGGATCTTTGTTGGATTGCGAAGCTAGTGAGTAATGAATGGTGTTTATTGGGTGATTTAATAATGTCGTCCTTAAAGATCATAAATGAAGTGGTGAGTCTCAAAGAACTCCAATAAAGGGTGATGACACTTTTTGGAACTTTGTTCAAGACTATGAGCTCCTAGATATAGGATTCTAAGGCTCACTTTTTACATGGTGTCGTGGGAATTTGTTTGAAAGACAAGATTGGATGCTTGCATCTTTCTCTTGGAGATAAGGATTTCCATAAGCAACGATGTACCATTTAAACTAGCTAAAGTTTGATCATTGCCCTTTGTTACTGAAACTTTTTCCTCAAAGATTAAATATGAAAACCAGAAGGCCTTTTCATCTAGAAGGAATGAAATATTTCCCTAAGTTTGTTTAGAAGGAATGAAATATTTCCTCTGATTGGAGGCAAAATATCATTCATCTTCAATGTGTTTTAGATGACTGGAATTAAAATTGTTTTGGCAATATGTTTTTTGAGAAGGTTTTTAAGGAGGTTGAATGATATTGATAGGAATTTGTACCAAGGCCTTAATCTCTTCCTTGAAAGTCTACTAGATGAACAAATCCCAATTCCCCGCTACTTTGGGAATGCGAATGATTAACATATCAGTAACTTATAAGCCTTTGCAATTTATACTACAAGGTTTTCTTACAATGGTTTTGGCCCATAGAATTTGCCCAGTTATGGAGGATTTGATTGGCGCTGACTAGTGCAGTTTTGTCCAAACAAGCACATTAGTGATAATATCATCATTACTCAAGAGGTCATACATTCGATGACGTCAAAATCTGGTAAGAAAGGTTGGATGGCGGTGAAGATAGACTTTAAGAAGGCCTATCATAGATTGAGTTAGCGCTTTATCAAGGACACCTTACTTGACATTGGGCTCCTTGTATCTTTTATCAATTTGATGTGGGCTTGCATAGGCTCCCCTATCATGCATATGTTATGGAATAGACTTGAGGAGTTCTTTCATTCACAGGGAATTAGGCAAATGGATCTTTTATCCCCTCATTTGTTTGTGTTATGCATTGAATGCCTTTTTCTTCTCATTGATGTGATGGTGTCTAACAAGTCATGGATTCCCATCAAGCTTTCAAAGGATGGTCCTCCCCAATCACATTTGGCCTTCGTAGATGACATTATTCTGTTTAGAGGTGTCTCTAAATCAAATTGAAGTTATTTAAGAATGTTAAAATTATTCTGTAACGGTTATGATCAAAAGGCGAGTAATGAGAAAACCCAAATTTGATTTTCTAATAATGTCCCTCTTGACTTAGGGATTTAAAGAGTCAACAGGAATAAGCAGAGATTCTAAGATGAATCAAAAGCTTAGTAGTTGGAAGTCCAAGAAGTTATCTATGGCTAAACTTACTCTAACCAAGTCCATGTTAACAACTTTGCCTTCTTATGTTATGTAGACGACTTTTCTACTTCGCCTTATCTGTGATAATATTGATAAAAAGGCTAGGGGCTTCGCTTGGGGTGATAGTGATGACCACAGAAGATTTCATCTTGTGGCTTAGGCTGGTGTTTGTCGGCTAAAACAAGAAGGGAGCCTTGGACTTCGATGTTGGCGAGATATCAACAAACTGTTCATGATGAAGAATTATTGGAATATTTGCACTAATATTGGCAGACTGTGGGTTCAGGTTGTGAGGAGTAAATTTAAATGTGGCTTTAACCTTGTTCCTCAATTTACTAATGAAAAAAACTCCTCTAATTTTTGGAGAGGGATCTTTGATGCTTGGAAGCCAGTTAAAGATAACCTGATGTAATGCATAGGAGATGATGATTCAAAGACTTAATTTTAGGTTGACCCATGGCTTTCAGATTGCCCCCCTCTTTTATATATGGTGAGTTCTCCTATCCCTCTAGAAGACTTAGATACTTGTGTTAAGGACTAGACGAATGGTAATGGTGATTGGAATATAACTCAGTTAAGGGAATTGTTGCAACATAAGGCTATTGAAGCATTTTTGGCTCAACCTATGCTTAGGATAGAGAATGAGGATGATATGAAACCAGCCTATGAGGCTATTTGTTAGTCCACCACACCTGTGAATAATGATCTTATTTATAGGATGTTGTAGAGATATAAAGGACTCGAGTGTATTAAAACTCTTCTTTGGAGAATTTCTAATCAAACGCTCATGACAAATGCTTTCAGAGTTCGATATCATTGTGCTAAAGATGATACTTGCCCAGTTTGTCATCAACATGCAGAGGTGATAGTCCATGTATTTCGTGATTGCCTAGTTAGGCAGATTTGGCAAGAAATGTACACCTAATCCATAAATAATAATATTTTCTCTTATGATTTTTTGGATTGGTTCTCTCATAATATGAATCAAACCAGAAATCACTGGGGTATTATTTTCATCATTACTCTTGATGTTATTTGGCATATGAGAAATAAGCCTTTTTTTTTAGTAAGCTCGTACCCAGCTGGATCCAGTTGTGGCTGAGATTCATGCCAGGTCTAAGGAGATAGCAAAGGTATATGATAAGGGTATGACTTTATCTTCTATTATCAGATGGATCATGCTAATTAAGGGAGTGCTCAAACTTAACTTCGAGATCATTTTGGATCTTTCATTCTAGCTTATGCTTGTAACAGTTGGTCATGTTCGGTTGTATAGATGGAGCTACGAGCTATTCTGCATGGATTGGAGATTATCCGAGAAAGAGGGATTAAAGGTCAGCTAGTTTTGGAATCGAATTCAACAATGGCGATCCGTTTATTGATTGATGGTTGTGCTAGCACTCATTCATGCAATGGGTTGACAAATTTTGTGAGGATTTTGGCTGGAGAAAATCTTGTCATAAAGTTCAACCATGTTTCTAGGGAGGTCAATCAGGTGACTTATATTTTAGCTAAGATGGGAGGGGGTTCATGTGTTTGATCAACCTCCTCCAAGTATCCAAATTGCTCTGTTAGCAAATGTTAATTTCTTTCTTGGTTTTTAGTTTGACCTTTTAGCCTTCTTGTTCACAAAACAAAACATGTAATTTGAATTTTTTTATATACAATAAAAATATAAAATCACATTAATATTTACGAGAAATTTTATATAACAATCATACGAGATAAAAAATTATGCATGAAAATATATTAATATTTAAATTATAAATATAAATATTTATATCACACTATATTGAAACTTTTATATATAAATATGTTAAATGTGTAAAAGATTTTTCAAAAAAAGATAATAATATTTGATTTGACAAGTTAAGCATTATATCATACAATAATGAAAACTGTATATAAAAAAAGCTACTATTTAAATTACAATGATAAATATTTGTATCATAGGAAAATGAAAATCTTATAATAAAAACTATCAACAATTAAATCACTATAATAAATATA
>JAMLFT010012633.1:0-10304 GCA_026544285.1 Pachyrhizus erosus
TTAAATTAAACCATTATTCAATTGGATTTATACTCAGAGAGCTTTATAACAAAAGAATATTTACTGATCTGTTCCCTATGGATACGACATCTGTACTTGCAAAAGTACTATATTACAATCGAATCGGTACACTTGCCGAATCAAAGAAAAATAACTAACAATAGACAATAAGGTTTTGGACCCCTTTACATTCTTAAAAGAGTCCATTTAAATCTCCTTAATACAATGGTTTTAGCCTAAGTAAACAAAACAACATAAAAAATCACAATCCAAAATTATTGATGTGCCATAACATTATGGTGGGGTGCCACAATCTTGTGGCACATATGCTTAGGCCAAATCAAACATTAGGAGAGACATTACACTACTACAGAAAGTGTCATACCTCTATGGTGGATTTGATAGGGATAAGTTATGGTTTGTGCCACAATGATGTGGTGTCTCCCACACCATTGTGGCTAATCCTTCATCACATTTTCAAGATTTCCCCAGTGCCCATGCTTGGATGGCTTCCATGTTTCTTCATATGAACTTTTGTGCTCCTAAAGGCCTTCAAACTTCTCCCAATGCTAAAAAAATATTTAAACTATTATTCCAAAGACTAAAGCACCCTACAAAATAGTTTCCTTGCAACAAAAAACACCAAAAAAGCATAACAAAATCCTAAAAAGAAAACTTAAGAAATATGTATAAAATTAATCCTAAATTATCAAGAGATACATGCAAATTAGTAATGAAAACTACATGAAACATGTCATGAAAAATAATACACCACCCGTCATTTTTTTCTATCTTTCCCTCGTCCTATTCTCTTGTCCCTTTTATTTCACTATTTATCTATCTCACATGCTCATTCTTATCCTTCAACGTTGTTGCATTGATAGTGGCCTTATGTTTCCATTGTAAAGGCAACACCTTTTTATGCCCTACAATGTTCTTTGTCATCACTCTAGAAAGAGGAGGCAGGGTCAATGACAATGCCCTTATTTGACAACATAAAAGATGGTGCAAAGGTTGATCCAAAGGTAATAGTCAACAATGGTATAAAGGGTGAATTTGGTGAAGCTTAATGGTAGATCCAAAAGTTTTCTTTAGTGGGGGAAAAAAATTAATTTATAGTATTCATAAAGAAAAAATATTTTGAGCTTTTAGAAAATACATTGTCATGGTAAAAAAAAATTCAAAATTGGTATTTTGGATCTTTTTTTACCATGACAATGTATTTTCTACACATTTTCATATTTGAAAAATGTATAATTTTTTCATTGTTAATATACTATTAAACATTAGACAAGTGAATTGGTAAAATTAATACCAATTTATCCTCTCTTCTATCCATTAAAACTTTGTACATTCATTTATAACTAAAAGAAATTGACTTAAGGAGCAACACTATACTTTTTTATGGGGGGAAAAGTAAAAGTTATTAAATGTATTCATGTAAAAAAATCTTGTAAGGAAAATTTCCCCATACTTTTCAAAGTGGATGTGAAGGTAGTGAAAGAAACATGTTGGAAGAGTAGGTGTAGGGTTTAGGGCGAGTTTGAGGATTAGGAGGGGTTAGGGTTTAATTTGAATGGTTTAGTGAGGGGAAGGTGTGGAGTTGAGGAAGTCTAAGAGGCCCTGGTGCCCAAGATGTGATGGCCTAAGATGCACCAAGACCATAAATCATTGGATTAAAGAAGATTTTTTAAGAATTAAATAGCACTTATTGAAATAAATGCTTTATATAAGTTTTGTGTCTTTTAGTCGACGCTTCTTAAAAATGCTTTGTAATAGCCATTTTCTATAGTTAGGTTTGACCTAGTGTGTTGGACTCACAAAATTGTGATTTTCATAAATTTTAACTAATAATGGAGAATATATTTAAAATAATAGTCTTTCTCATGTTTAAAATAACTAATTGTAATCCTATATTCATAAATGATAAATCATTTATCTTTAGTTATTTGTACTTAGATTATAAATTAGAGTACTAATTTAAAGAGTAAAATCATGACTTTATTATTCTCTCAAGTAGATATTTTCAATAGGTTTAAATAACCTTTTGGTTCTTATAAAGTAGAAGTTTTTTTTTATTATTTTAGTCCTTTAAAGATTTTGTTTTGATTTTAGTTTTTTAAAATTTTTTGTTTGTCATTGTTGTCAAGTAACAATATTAAATGATAATGTAATAATAATGTTGATAATCTATTGATTTATCACATCATTAAAAAATATAACAAGATAATTACATGTAATATTTTGGTGAACTATGTTTTTAAATTTTTATTTATTGAAAATAATTAATGATGTCAAACTAGTTTATGAACAAATTAATAACATAGTTTACATGAAAAAAAATACACATGATTGTCATATTAGACTTATTGACGAGTGAAAAGTTAATGAATTGATAATATCATAGTTATATCATTAATGTTATTACTTGATAGTAAGAATTAAAATAATGTAAAAAAAATTAAAATAAAAAATATTAAAAAAATTAAAAAAAACTCTATTTTATAAAGAGAAAAAATTATTTAATTTTTTTAATATTACTAATTTTTTAATCATGCTATGCATGAGAGATTTAGGTTGTCAAATTTATTTTTGTGACAATAGTTATTATTAAAATATCAAGGTTACTTTAAGTTCTTTCATACATATTATAATACGCTACCGGCTACATACAGTCAAATTAGGTCATTGATCTATCATCCCCTAGAAACTATTAATAAAAAAACTAAGTAATAGTTAATTCTTATTGTTTATTTTGTTATTCATAAATGATTTTTTTAAACTGAATAATTCAAATACTCATGGGTTAATGTATTTGCTGAGTTAATTTATATCCAAAAATTATAATTTTTAAAAATTATTAAATTTTATTTAATTGATTATAAATATTTTTTAAAATATTTATATAAATTTCTTACTATTTCTCAGACCATCACATACAACTACCTAAAATGAATTTAAAATTTAAAAGTAAAAGTTAAGAATGAATTGGATAGCATTTTTATTAGTAACTTTAAAGTATTTATTAGTGATTTTATTAATTTTTTTTGTAAAACATCAAATTACTTTTTAAATGAAAAAGCAATTTTAAAATTTTAAAATATTAAACATTTTTATTTATTCAAGCTATTTAAAATTTCCCCTATACTAACATTCTTAAAATACCTGTTTTATTATGGGAGTGGGGAGGAAGGCTGTGCTAAGGTTTTGATTCATGATCATAATCGGAGTACCAAAAAAGTCAAATTCAGAGAGGATGGAGGAGATAATGAAATGGAGATGGCTGTTGATAAGGTTGATAGAGAGGTTCTATACAAAGATAAGTTATTGTCCACCAATAACGTAGGGGATGATGTGTGAGATGAGTGGGATGGAAATCACCATGGTTATAAGTGGAATAATGGTCAGGAAGCTGTTGATCATAGTCCTGTGCGTGAATATCATCCTTGTTTGGAGATAAAGGTTTGTGATGAAGAGCTTAAGAATAGGAATGCTTGCTGGAAGAATGCCCTAGTGATTAATGTTCTGGGAAAGAATGTCAGTTTTAAGGCATTGGAGGCAACGGTATGTCGTGATTGAGAGAGGACAGGGAAGATCACTATCATTGACATGCCAAGAAATTTCTATGTGGTCCAGCTACCATCGCCAGAAGATTACAAACATGCACTTTATGAGGGGCCTTGGATGGTTGCTGGACATTATATCCTGGTGCAGAGGTGGAGACCTTTCTTTCTTGCTTCTGCAACTGAAGAAAGAAAGGTGGCAGTTTGGGTTAGGATTCCAGGACTTCCCTTAGAGCTGTACGATGATACTTTTCTTTGGAGGTTGATGCAATTTTAGGAATACATTTGAAGATAGATAAACTTACATCAATCCATTATCGTGGGAGATATGCGAGAATATGTGTTGAAATTGATCTATCAAAGAAGTTAGTTCAACAGCCTATTGAATATGAAGGCTTACACTTAGTATGTTTCAACTGTGGCACATATGGGCATAGACATTTGCCTGAGTAAACCAAATGATATTGTCCATGAAGAAGCAATAGAGGGAGATAAACAAAAGCTAGGAGGTGTTATGACTATGGAGTTTCCGTCTGAGAACATGGAGGTGCAGAAGGTGGGAGAAGGAGTAACTAATGCTGCCATTATTGCGAATGATGAAAAAGAGGAAATTTCGGATTCAGGCCGTTATGGTAAGGAGATTTACGGACCTTGGATGTTGGTTAATGTCATTGTTCCTAAATTGGGAGTTAAGCAGTCTAAAAAGGAGAAAAATATAAGCCCAGATAATTCGAATAATGGCTCACGTTTTGTGGCATTGAATGAGCAGGTGGATGATGAGGAAAAGGAGGAGATTTCGAATGTGATCGCTGCTGAGAAGGAAAAAGTGCCTAAGAAAGAAGTTAAAGGTGGATTTGAAACAAATTTGTTTAGAAAAACTGGGCCTACTACAAAACCACCTAATCTAAACAAAAAGGGCAAGGGTCACGTGATTTTAGTGGAAGGGCGTGGTAAGAATCACGTGATTTGTAGAGAATAAAACTCTTCTCTCATATTCTTATTAGAAACTCATGCAAGTAGTGATGAACAATATGTGCATATGAAAGTACGATGGAAGAAACAATCTACTTGGTTACTCACAGTGGTTTATGGCAGTCCAAATTACCAAAAGCGAGAAGGCCTATGGGAAGCTTTGTGTAATAATGCTGAGACGGTTACGGAGGCATGGATTATTGTGGGGGATTTCAACATTATTTTGAACTCACATGATCGTTGTGGGGGGTTAAAATAATCCTTCTTGGAGGGGAGCGAAAGATTTGCAAGAGATGATTCATGAGTGTGACTTAGTTGATGCTGACTTTTACCTGGAAGAGGGGTGATTTGTTTAAAAGACTTGATCGGGCTCTCTTTAATATTGATTGGTGATAGGAATACTCTGTATTTCCATGGAGTGACTGCCATTAGAAGAAGAAGGAACACTTTTGAAGCTATTCAGAATGAGAAGGGAGAGTGGATAGCAGAAGGGGAAGAATTAGAAAGGTTAGTTTCTAATTATTTCCAAAATCTTTTTACTGATGACTCTTTTTTTTCGCCTTTTTGTCTCTGAGGAGTTTTTCCTAAACTTTAAGAGGATCAAATGAAGATTTTTAATCAGAAGGCAACTTGGGAGGAAATTAGAAAAACTCTTTTTTCTATGGGAAATTTTAAGGCCCCAGGAACTGATGGTTTACATGCAGTATTTTATAAAAGCCAGAGGGAGATTGTGGGGGCTTCACTTTGTGATCTTATTAAATCAATTTTTGAGGGGTCTGGAATGTCAAGTTGATTAATGAGACTCTCATTGCTCTTACTGCTCTTTCATTTGTGCAATTTTGCTCATGTCATGAGGGAAGCCAATAGTATGTCTGACAGGTTTGCTAAACTTAGGAGGATTTTGTTTTCAGAAAATGTTTTTTATTCTTCTGTTTCTGATTTTGGTGGTGATCCCTGCAGGGGAGACCTGCCTTGTATGTTGTCCAGTATTGGCTTTTAATTAATTGTTGGTTTCAGGTTTATCCTCAACCATTCAGAAAAAAAAAAAAAAACCTGTTGGCAAATTTGTATCTTTTTTGCTCGTTACTTTACTTAAAATAAGACAATTTATTCATGTCTAAAAAAATAAAATTTTAATTTCATTAAAGAAAAATAATTACACATAACATTAATTGTTTTTAAGCATTGATTGACTATTTATTATTGTTAGTTGCTTTAACCATGAAAAATTTCAAGATATTCAGTGCTACGGATAAGCCCAATGACATTTTTGGAAATTTTCTTTTGTATTATTAAAATATCTATTGGATATTATTTCCAAAATGCCCTTAAAGTGGACGGAAAAATAAAAATCTTAAAAATTCATGAGACTTAACTATTTTTTTATCCATAGATTTAACTACTTTACATATATTAATTATTAATGATTAATAAAGATATATTTTCTCTTTTTCAGATGTAACATTTACATATTACATATGAAACTAGAAATAAAACTCTCAACAACCTTAAATTATCTTTCTTTTATTTTTATTTATTCACTTGATTTTTTAATTATTTATCTTATTTAATATGTCATTCTTATCTCTATCTATAAATTAAATTTTAATATTTTTTAAATAATCAATAATTATAAATAACCTTAAATTATAATTTTGAATTATTTATTTTAAATTTAAAATATAAATTATACATTTAAATTTGTTTATTTATTATAAATTTTAATTATATAAGTGGATATTGCTGATAATTGAATTCATATGCTGACTACTGCTAGATAGTAATGGCGGAAGCTAACAAGTCAATAAAAACAATGAAGGTAACATGTTCCAAACCCATCGAGTGGGGTTTGGCTTTCTTAAACCAGAGAAAGAATAAGAGAAATATATTTGAGAAGATAAAATAATTAACTTAATGTATATTAATTAAAAATTAACATTAAATATCTGCTTGATTTATTTTATCAACTCTTTATGATTTTTTTTCTTAAAATTTTATTATTTCTAAACATTTTTTGAAATTGTTATACGTTCCTAATTTATTATACATATATTTATATTTATAGTAATTTTAATCTTTAGTTTTTTAATTAATAGCTATTGTTATATTTTACTATTTAAGGTATATTTCATGGAATGAATGAGGAAAACTCGTTCTTTTTACTTTTTTGAAATCAAAACTCGTTCTTCTTTATTGTCTTTGTGGAAACACGCTTTAATGTGATAAACATTATTACTTCCCCCATTTGATAAGTTATTTTAAAATAAAATTTTATTTTAATTTATCTTTTTATTTAAAATTTTAAAAAATTAAATTATATTATTATATACACTTAATTCTTAATTATTTAATTTTATAAATTTATTAAAAAAATAATAACAGTAATGTTAGAAAGTTAAAAATAATATTAATATAAACAAAGATATTATTTTTTTTTTAATTTTTATCTATTTTTAAGTAGATAAATTATAAATGAAAAAACATTTAACCACTCATGCGATAAAAAAAATTGACATATATTATTTTGAACCACTCATACATGGATTTTTTTTTATAATACTTCAAATAATAAAAATTTATAATATTATATATACCTATTTTATTTCTCACTTACTTTTATCATATATATTTAAAAATATTGCCTTAAATGAAAGGAAGTAATTATTTGTTTACTAATTACTTTAATGTAAAAAAATAGTTTTCAAGCATACTTTTATCAATGGATAGGTCTTAGTGAAACGTGTTTGAGGAGTTAAGGATAAGATACCTTCTCTCATGTTGTCTTCTCATGACATTTTCAAAGTTAAAGAAAAATACATTAGCAAATTTTGAGACACTGAAATTAAGATGGGAACAATGAAAAGGATTGTTATATTAAATGACTAATGAAACAAGCTATGAAAGTCTTTTTGTTTGTTTGGTCCTATAAATGATTTATTATATTGATAGATACATTAGCAGCTTGTGTTTGATTAACATTTTGAACATTTTGATATTAATAAAAAAATATAAAATCACTAACTTTACTTATCTCTCCCATGGAATGTTGGTACATGACATATATTTTGAATAGTCAAGGTGAATGTAGACATTATAAGTTAGGCAAATAAGGTTTATCCTATGGGTCTAGAAACGGAACTAATTGAAAGGTTGGGGGACCATGGTCCCCTTATCTTTATTTTTTTATTCTAATTTTTTTAATATACCTATAATATTTTAATTTTAATATCAAGTCAACTATTTTTATTTGATAAGTTTGTTATAAAAATAATATCATACTAGTTATATTTCTTTTGGATAAAATATTTCTTTTTATAGTCTTCATTATAGAAATTAATATATATTTTTCCCTTTTTAAAAAAATATTTGAGTATTATTTTTTTTATTTTTTAATGGTATATTTTTATAATATGTTTTTGTTATGTTAAAGACTATAAATAATTAAATTAAGAATCAAATGATTTTATTAATCTTTCAATTTTTTTTTATTAATTTGAAAATTTAAGACTATTTATTATTAAGCATTGTTACTATAATAGGTTTATGAATATTGCACAAGGGATTAATAATTTGAACTTTGAGAGATCAATAAATATTATTCTTTCTATTATTATTATAATTTTTTTTTCTTATTTATCTCCTCTTGTCTTTTTCTTCTTGAGTATTGATATTGTTTGTGAAACTTCAAAACGTGCTTTTGACTTCAAGGAAATGGGATATTCCTCTATGTAAACTTTTGGAAAAACAAACCGAATATTAGGTTGTGGTAAATGCTAGGTAGAATTTTCTTTCTATGGTAGTGATCATTCTCAAAATGCAATATATTTTTGTTCTCATACTTTCTAACAATTTAAAAATAATTTTTTGATGTTTGTTGATTGTTATTATTGTAAAAAATAATATAAAAATAACATAATTTATTTTAATTTAATAGATTTTTAGAACATTTTTTCAATTTTAATATAAGACAATTGTAACAAAATTATATAAATTAATAAAAATAGGTAAATTAATTTCTTTTATTGGTTTAAAAAAAATTACTAATGTAACAATTTTATTTTTTTATTGATAATTACTAATTTAGTATGGATGATAATGAAAATATTAAAGTCTAAAAATATTATGTATTACTATCAATAAAAAATATAAATATTTATAGTATTTAATAAAAATAATTAAATATCTTATAATAAGAATCATTAATTTTTTTTAATAATACTTTATATTAAGAATTAGAGGAAGTAATTAATAAAATTTTTCATAAAATGTTAAGATTTTCATATTTAAATCTATTTCCTAGTATAGTAATTTGTCCCTCCTATACTTTAATGCTGGCACCCTCCCAGTATAGGTCAATAATCCATAAAACCTGTCACTGCATGTGTACTTGGATCTAAATATTATGATCTATTTAAATTAATAGAGTAAATGAAAGTAACACAATAGAAGTGAGTAAAATTGTTCTCCTTTAAACTCAAATATAAGTAAAAATACATAATTTTATACTTGTTAATAATATTAAATATAACACTTTAAATTTCAAATTTGAAAAATGAGTCATGAAATGATTCTTATTAGAACTCTGCTATTATATTATTTGATTTCAAAAATATTTTGTGTTATTATCGATTATATTATCATAGATATTATCAATATGAGAAGTGATAATAATTATATATTCTTCAATACATTCATTCTATCACACTTGAATATTATTAAAATTTATTAAAACTACAAAATCATAAAAATAAATTATTAATTCTAAAAAACAAAAATCATAAAATAAACAATAAGATAAAAAAATTATAATTTTTAATAAATTTTATCCAACAATAATAAGTAGATTAAAAAAGTATAATAAAAAGTATATTATTAACCTTTCTTTTATCCGTATGTGCATATTTGTATGTAAAATAGATAATTATATGTGTATTTGAAAATAAATTTATCTACCAATATAAATCACATTAAATAAGTAAAAACATAAAAACTAAGGGTTATAATTTTGATTTAGACGTGAAAAATCAGGGTTGTGATCCATCAAACACGGTATGAGTCATGAATATTTGTATTATGTGACTGACGTCCTAATTAAGCATGGACCCACTATTTAAATTTGCCTTTGATTACACTGAAATTAAACTTATAAGTTATGACAAGTGACAAAATTTTCCAGTCATAGTTTCATACATTGGTGGATGTCATGTCACTATGGACATATATTTAAAATGTTGATTTTATATTACTTTTGAAATGAAATTGACAATTATCACTATTATATTATGTGACTTGCTTCTTAAGCACGGTCCACCAAGTGTTTGTCTTAGATCATTAGGGACTTTTATGAATAATGAACAAAGAAATAATTTATAATAATTTTATTAATTTTTTATATTGTTAAAAAGATAATAAATTAGGTATATGAAATATAAAATATATAATAAAGATATAAAAATTATTAAGATTTCCCAATATTTAGTTAAGCATGGAATTTATAAAAGAAAAAATTTCATATATTTAATAATGTTAATAATTTGTCAAATAACCGATCTTTTTTTTTTCCGTTTGATATATACATAACATTTTAAAAGGTTGAAAACACTTATTATATATAATTTATAATAACTTTTGCTAATTTTTATATTTTTTAAAAAATAAAAAATTAGTTATATAAAATATGAAATATAAAAAAAAATATAAATAAATTATTAAAATATATGTAATATGTTTTAGTTTGTTTAAGAACAATTATTATAAGAAAATTCAAAC
>JAMLFT010012634.1:0-10303 GCA_026544285.1 Pachyrhizus erosus
ATTATATTTATCAACTTGCTAGATGAATAATTTCTATACGTAAACTAATAAATAAATTTATCAATGCCAATAATATTTTATTTGATACATAAAAAGTAGGATGTTACAAAAAAATATATTCTTTAACTTATTCTTTATTATTATTTAAATTTGAGTGAAACTTACGAAATCAAGAAAGATTTGTTAAATAAATTGTGAAACTCACAAAATTTTATAATTTTTAATATATTTCAATCAATAATAAAAAAATATGTCAAATAACATGTTCATAACCTTTCTCAAAATTAGATTATAACTCTTTCCATTTCAAAACCATTGATGTTTCTTTTTTTTTTGAAGTATCCTCCTTGGTAAATAATTCTGAGGCACCATTATATATTAAATGTGAAACCCTCTCTCAATTGGTATTTTGTTTTATTGTAAAAAATTAATCTTTTTTATTAAACTTAATTGCATTGGTATTGATGTTTAAGATTAATGCAAAAAAATTGAAGAGTAATAAGATTTAGTCTAACAAAAGGACTAGTTTAAAAAGTGATTTAATTAAGAAAATAAACCACTATTTAAAATGCTCCTCAATTAAAAGAAGAAACAAAAATAAAAAAATAAGTTAATTTAAAAAAATAGACCACTCTTTAAAGTCAGTACTAAATTTTATAAAAGTGAATTTTTTATATACAAATTTAGAAAGATAGGATGACCTGTCATTCCAAGTTAAGGAAAATTTTCAAGATAGAAGAACACTTAATTAAAAAAAAAAAATTATATTTGCCTTACCCAAAAAAATTAAGTGGAGTTTAAACCTACAATGATCATATACGAGATTTTTTTTTTCAATGGACTAACCCTTAAAGTTACATACAGGTGAATTTAAATCTTAACTATTTTAAATAGATAAAAACTTAAATAAGTGTTTAATTTCCGTAAAATAGGATTTATCCAAAATTTGACTTGAATGATGTCTTTTTTTGTTTTTTCGCTTCACCTAATTTACTTTCTTATTATTTTTCTGCGCTAAAGTCTGTATAACATCGTTTATTACGTTCACAGACAAACAGGCAAATTTCCTTGGTTCCTTTGTCCCTCCGACGTTTTGCCGCAGTGAAGCGGCAAAGTGACGGAAAATGTCACGCACTCGCATTGCCATTCACCGTTTCCGCTACAGCTATAGCGCATTCTCGTCAATCCTCTCATCATCATCATCATCATCATCTGCAATTACTAGCTTTCGCTTTGAGTTCCAATGCTCCCAACAATATCTGAAGCGCGCACCGCTTCCTTTTCACTTTCACTTCCACTATCCTCGTTATTCTTCATCCGCCCCCCAACAAGACTATCCCGCTGGAGACTTCGATTTCAAGCCCATCACAGGCTGGAAAAAGTTCCTCGTCAAGCTCAAGATGCTAACAGCCTTCCCCTGGGAGCGTCTCCGACACGGCACCGTATTAACAATCAAGTTGCGCGGCCAGGTCTTCCCTTCTCACTCACGCTATTGTTATGTGCGTAGCTAGTTCTTCACTATTTTGCGTGTTTCTTCTCTTTAGATATCGGATCAGCTCAAGAGTAGGTTCTCCCCGGGACTATCTCTGCCTCAAATTTGTGATAATTTCTTCAAGGCAGCCTATGATCCTCGAATTTCCGGAGTCTATCTTCATATTGATATTTTAAATTGTGGTTGGGCAAAGGTCGAAGAAATTCGAAGGCACATATTGAATTTCAGAAAATCAGGTGCGTGAAATTTTACTGTAGAAACACTTTTCTTTTTTAAATATAGCTATTTTTTTAATGTTACTTTCCGTTTTTATTATCTTATTTTATATACTTGGGTTAACTGAACTGATTACAAAGACGTAAATGTATCCTTTAAAGAAAATTCAAGAGAATTATTTATTTGTTCAATGTAGAATTGTGAATCTTTGCTTTTAGTAAGTTGTTAAAGTGGCAAGTAGGTAGCGTTCTTCCGTTGCCTGAATCACTATGTTTTCTATTCTCCCATGGAACACTCATCTATGTGATTTTCTGAGGTTATGATGCAACTGAAGTTTTTATACATTAGGATAAGTTTGTGTAAATAACTTAACTGAGCGCTTATTCGATAAGCTCTTATCACACCAGCACTTACGCCATAAATTTGACCTTGAATTTTGTTGGACAAAGCTGACAAGAGCTTATGTTGATAAATTGCACCAAAAACCTTATTCAAATAAGTTAAGAAGAACTTACGATAGTCATAAGCTATTTTTATAATAAGGTCAATTACACTCCTTGTAAGCTCTTCCAAATGCCCCCAAAATATGGTGATTGACGATACTGCATAGATACAATGTTATGAATCATCTAATATTTTGATCTATAAGTTCTGATCTTTGCTACTTATAACAGCTTTGATAGTTGATGATGCTTGTAGGAAAATTTATTGTGGCTTATATCCCTTCATGTGGAGAAAAAGAATATTATATTGCATGCGCCTGTGAAGAGATATATGCCCCTCCAAGTGCTTATTTTACTTTGTTTGGATTTACTGTTCAAGCCCCTTTTCTCAGAGGTAAGCTGATTCTGCTTTTCCCTGCCTATTTTTGGACAAAGGATCACCTCTTAGTTTATGGTGCACCATATAGAGTAATAAATAAAGTTATAAAACTTGTGACATGTTAATTATTCAAATGTATGCGCTTATGGCATCACAGCTCATGCTTTTTTATGTTATAAAAAAAATGTTTTCCATCCTCCTGTTCATCTTGTAGGTACTGGTAGGGGACTCATTGCTAAATCCTTATAAATTTAGAGCATGTTTAATACAAGGAAATTTTTTCTGTTTTTTTATTTGTTATTTTTGCTTTTAATTACAAAAGTACCACCTTGTCTTCATTTTACTTTTGTTTCCAAAGATTTGCATGAGAAATAGTGAAAATGTTTACAATTTCCTGTACAAATCTTTATACTAAAAAAAGTGAAAATAAGGCAACACTTTTATAATTAAAAGTGCAAATAGAAAACACTTTCTCTGTTTCTCAAATCAAATAGACCCTTAAGTTGTTTGATGACTATAGTTAGCCTAAAACTAATTTTTTATGTCATTTATTAATACTCTTAGGTGTTTTAGAGAATCTTGGAATTGAACCAGAAGTGGAAAGGATTGGCAAATACAAAAGTATAGGAGATCAACTTACCCGTAGAACCATGTCTGAAGATCATCACGAGATGCTTACTGCTTTGCTTGATAATATCTATACAAATTGGCTGGACAAAGTTTCTTCTGCTAGAGGTGCAAGTGTATTTAAATACCTGCTTGAATCTTGAATCGATAAATTAACTTCTGGGTTTCTGCAAATTCTATACAGGAAAGAAAAGAGAAGATATTGAGAACTTCATAAATGAAGGTGTCTATCAAGTAGAGAGACTTAAAGAAGAGGGATTCATTTCAGACATAATCTATGATGACGAGGTACATGACATACTCTGGTGTTATATGACTGATTACTTGCATGAGTGAACCTGTCACATATTGGCATGATTAATATAATCACATTGAAAGAGTATGACAGAATCTCATCTAATGGATATGCTCTGAGAAAGGCTGTTTCTCTGGCTCCTTTAGAGTCCGTTGGTTGTATTTGCTTCTTCATCCAATTAACTTGTAGAGCCCACTTCATTCATATGTATTGATAATTAACATTAGTTAACAAAATGTTTTGGAGAATACAATCAAAGGGGATTAAAACTTAAAATGATAAGAAGCATTAAATGTTTTGCAGGTTATTGCTCGGTTAAAGAAGAGACTTCAAGTTAAAACAGATAAAAATCTGCCTATGGTTGATAACAGGTAATTTTTTTTCTAGTGGCCTCAAAAATCTAATATGGTTACATTGAATTATGATAATTGTTCAGAATAGATAGAAGTTAACTTAAAAAGTTTCTACAAAGCCTTAGTCTAATAAAATTCATTGTTTGTCTCTTAAAATTTTTGTTCCAGGTCTTCATTTTATTTCCTTTCAGAAATTTATAATATTGTTTGAAGGCTTTAATAACTTCCATAATCAAAGAATGTAACCTTAATTTTTGCGAATTGAAAAACAATATTTATAAAGCATGGTTGCTTCTTTCTTGTTTCCCTCTTACTGGGGATTAACCTAGAACCATGGATTCCTCTCCTCCTCGATGCATCACTATGGAGGTTTTGTTAGATCTTAAGGTTTTGGTACTGATAAGTCAGAATCTGACTCCATTGATTCAAGTGAATTGGTAGGATCCTATTGCAAGTTATGGGTTTGGTACTGATAAGTCAGAATCTGACTCCATTGATTCAAGTGAATTGGTAGGATCCTATTGCAAGTTATGGGACTTGAGTCCCATATTGGAAGTATAGAATTTTAGTGTGGGGTTTGTAAGACCTTGGATTCTCTGACTATAACAGCTAGCTTTTGTGATGAGGTTCTTCCAAGGTTCTTATCAATCAATATCAGAGCATTCCACCTTGTCTCAGTTGCAAATGAGTGGCATGGGTGATGATGCTGGCATTGCAATATATTATTTACTATATGGCTTCTTGTTGCGCAACAGATTTATAATATGAATAGATGCTTTTTTATAAATTAAAATATGCCAAACAACTCACATTAACCATACACTGATTTTTTCTTTTCTCTCATGCAGAAAATACTCTGGAGTTAGGAAATCGACTCTTGGACTATCAGGTGGTAAAGAATTAATAGCCATCATCCGAGCTTCCGGGAGTATTCGTCGTATGGAGAATCCATTAAGTACCCGTAGCTCTGGTATCATTGGAGAGAAGTTAATTGAGAAGATGCGCAGAGTTAGAGGTACACTTGATCTTATAAAGTTAACTTCTTTAAATTGGCACTTAACTAGTGGAATTTTTTGGGGTTATTTACTTTGAGTGTGGCAGTTTTTGTTAGTGCTAGATCCTAGTTATCCATGTTTGATTAGAATTACATTATTAACTATAACAAATTGCAACAACAATAGCTTCATCCCACCAAATAAGGTCAATTGCATGAAATCACATGACATCATTCAACTTGATTAATAACTAAATTCTCATGGATATTATTTTAAGGGACTTAGTAATTTTTTTCCATGTTTGTTTGTTTACCTTATCGCTTTTTCACTGCTAAAAACCATGCGATATACTCTATTCATCGGTGCCTCCAATGACTTTCTTTGCACATGCCCAAATCATCTTAATTGATTTCCTGTCATTTTTTTCCTTAATAGGTGTCATGTCAATATTTTTTTGTATACAATCATTCTATATCTTGTTCTTTTGTATGTGGTCATACATACCAAATCAGATATTGAATTTTTCTACTCCTACCTTTTTCTCTTGTTGTCTTTTCAAAGTTCAGTTTTTACCACCATAAAGTATGTGATCCAATTGTATAATGGAATGCTAAAATTTCCCTTTGATCTTGGTAGATACTTTGTGGTCACTAATAATCTCTTGTCTTTCTTTTTTCAATCACTTAACTTGTGTGTGACGTCATTAATTTTTCCAGCCTTTTGTAATTTTGATCTCAAAAACTTAAACATAGAAACTCGTGGTATGACATCTCTAAATTTTACTTCCAAATGATTTCTCTCTCTCTTGCTAAGATTGCAAAACGTATACTCTATCTTACTCATAATCAAGTGAAAATCCTTCCATTTTAATGTTTTTCTCCAAAGCTCAAGTTTAGAGTTAACATCATTTTTTGATTTCTAATTCAAAACTATTCATCCACAAAAAAATTGTTTTGGTATAACATTTTGAATGTCCTTGGCAAGCATATTCAAGAATAAATTAATCAAAGTAAGCATTTAGAACTAAGTCTTGATGTAGACCAATCCTTATAGGCAAGTCCTTTGTCTTGTTTGTAGGAGTTTTCGCAGTAGTAGTTACGTCATGCATGTCTTGTATAGCTCAGATGTAAGTTACACACAAACACTTTCTTTTTTCAAAGCCTTCTGCAAAACTTCTTTTGACTCTCAATCATATGCATTTTACTAGTCAATAAAAACTATACCTAAGTCCAATTTTTTTGTTTTGGTACCTTACCTTTTCATCAACCTTGTAGAACATAAATAGCTTTGATTATAGATCTTCTTGGCATAAATCTAAATTGATTCTCCACAATCTTAATCTCTTTGTAATTTAGACAATCCTAAATATCTCAATTGTTCTTATATACAAGAACGAAAGTGCTTCTCTTTTACTTATATGACATTTTCTTAGATCTCAAAATCTCATTAAATAGTTTAGTGAGCTAAATGATACCCTATTCTCCTAGATATTTGCAAATTTTGATACATGATAAGCAGCCACACACTTGGAGAACCTTCCCCTTATTCTACGGAGCATTCCATACCACTTGATGTGGGACTTAGGCACCCTATAATACCCAAGTCCCTATTAAAGTACCATTAGGATTAACACTGCCATTATCTATCTCTTAAAGGCCTCTTTTACCTCCATCTTGAATTTATCGATAGTAAGCCAAATTTTTTTTTATTCCTTTTGGATTTATAATACTTGCTTATTACAAGTCAATCCTTATCCATCTAGATCTATAATCAAACCTCTTACTTGGTTCAAATCTCTTGATTTTCTTTCCCTATTTGTAAAAAGAATAGATGTCTCATTCTTCATTCTTTGTCCCAAAATCTTGGTAAATCTCTTCAAAAGCTTTGGATCATGCCTAACAATTTTCCATCATGCCTCAAAACACACATTTTTTGTTTCTTACCTTTTTCATTGAATACTTTCACTCCATAACACAGGGATAATGTTGCCATTCATTTTCATCTATGATGCTGTGTGCCAAACCTGAAACTTTTTGACAATGGTTATGCTTTATTCTTTTTGGTTACTATATGTATCATAGTTTTGGAGGTCACATTGAGCCTTCTTTTTCTCCTCAGAGTCAAATAAATACAAGGCTGCTATTATACGAATTGACAGTCCAGGAGGGGATGCTCTTGCTTCTGATTTGTAAGTGCTGGTAAATTCCCCACTGTTCAAAATGCACTGTCTATTAAAATGACATACAAGAAGTGGTTGGTTGGACACAATTAGGAAAGATCTATACCACTGCAATAATACTTTGTAAGAACCTGTACTGCTTTGATTTTTCCTTTAGAACTTCTTTCAGATGATACTTTTAGATTGGAGAGGAGTTATCATTGCTTTAATGAGCTAGTTAAATTTGAAATACATATGTGATCTTTGTCATGAATTATGATGCTAAGTGCAAGTATTTTGGTGTGTTTGCTTGTTAAACCAAGAAAGTTTTGTTGTCATGATCTGCAGGATGTGGAGAGAAATCAGGCTTCTGGCTGCCTCAAAACCAGTCATTGCTTCAATGTCTGATGTGGCAGCAAGTGGAGGGTACTACATGGCAATGGGAGCAGGAGTTATTGTTGCAGAAAGTCTTACCTTAACTGGTTCAATTGGAGTGGTCACAGGTGAACCTGGGTGTTTTAGTAGGAGAAAGAAGGGAATGTACGGATGATAATTTAACTGAAACTAATAATATAAATTTTAAGATTTATTACAAACCGACATCCACATGTTGGTATGTTTGATACATGATCTCTGTGCTAAAAACCAAATTGGTATTTTGTTCAATTTAGGAAGCTCTTGATACTCTTGATTGAGATGCATAAGATATCACTATATGACCTTACTGATTGTGGTTTGTAGCTATTTTTCCCTTCATTGAAATTTCTCAAATCTACTTAATAAGTCTTGAAAATCATCTTAAATAGAAGAGTAGATATGCATGAATTTACAGATTGCTGGTTTCTGTTAACTCCATGCACAGGAATATATAGCATGTTATGAGCTGTGTCAATTAGGTAATATAAAATATAGCATTTTATGATGAAATAAAATATAGTAGCTTGAAACATTATTTGAATGGTAATGAAATGCAACTAAAGGAAATTGTAGTTGAAAAGAAAGTATTCATTTGAGCTCTCAGATAATGAGGGAAGAAGTTGTAATTTCATAAACAATCAGCGCTCCAGATATTGTCCTTGGGTTTTGTAATCTATTAATTTGATGGTATAACACTAACATATATTTTATAGGAAAATTTAACCTTGGGAAACTTTATGAGAAGATTGGCTTCAACAAAGAAATCATATCAAGGGGTAGATATTCTGAGCTTCGTGCAGCTGAACAGCGATCTTTAAGGTAATGGAATTTGTTAACGACTTAACATTCAGTTGTAAAGATTCTAGTGAAGCTGGAGAGAATATTAACCAATGCACTGTGCCATCTGATATCTAACTGTGAGGCACTGTCTGTTTGTGAATGGAAGACCCAATGTATCTGTCTGAATTGTCTCCAATCCCGTTCTAATAAGCTGACAATGAAAATGACATTCCATTTTTGCAGCAGTATTTGAATCCAGCTAAAATCCTTTCATTTAACCCAGTTTTGGGTTTCAATATATTTCTCATTCATTGAATTCAATGATTAGGGAAGGTCCTTAATTAGAGAGTTTGATGGACAATGGATAAAACCTGGCTTGGATTCCACACGTGTCAGTTGACTCTGGTATCAATTATAGTGTTCCCTTTTCATAATCCATGAAAAGAGCATCAAGGTATTCCTTAAAGCATGAGCAGAGGTTGAGCAATGACTTGCGGGGTGCAGATTTAAATTTATGATAGAAAAATGTAGAAATTTTTTTCAATGACTTGCAGCTGCCCACGTTGTCATCAATGCAGTTGTGCCACTGGCTGAAAGTTTTTTAATCTTGGCAAGTGGATTACGGCTATAAAAGAGAAATACTCAGAAAATTCTTGCTGCCTTTATCCTCTACGGTCTGTTTGGTATGTGAGAAATAGAGAGGTACTAAAGATCACCTTAAACAAGCCCGGGGATGGCTTGCAGTGTAGGAATATAATTTTACTAAAGCTGGTGATGATTTTAATATAGGTGTTATGTTTATATAGCCTGTTTGTCATTAATGCTCAAATCTTTTACTTTTGATTGCTTCGAGAGTTGGTACTTAAAATCATTCTCTCTCGCTCTGCTACAGACCAGATGAAGCAGAGCTATTTTCCAAGTCTGTGCAGCATGCTTATAAACAATTTCGAGATAAGGCAGCTTTTTCCAGATCTATGACTGTATGTTTCATATTAAATAAGCTATTTTGCATGTTTTCTGTCATCCTCTTTGTAAATCCAAGTTACAGTTACTATTCTGTCACTAGGTAGACAAGATGGAAGAGGTTGCACAGGGAAGGGTTTGGACTGGTAAAGACGCAGCTTCTCACGGTTTGGTTGATGCTATTGGTGGCCTTTCTCGAGCTGTTGCCATAGCAAAATTGAAGGCCAATATACCTCAAGACAGACAGGTGGGTTTGATAATACCTTTAGTTTAAAATTGTGTATGCTTATATACCTGAAAACAGTTAATTTGGTAATTGTGCTTGAGCTATGCCAGGTTACTATTGTGGAGCTCTCGAGACCCAGCCCTTCTCTACCCGAGATTTTAAGTGGTCTAGGTAATTCTCTCGTTGGAGTAGACAGAACTTTAAATGAATTACTACAGGACTTGACGATTTCCCGTGGAGTCCAAGCACGAATGGACGGAATCATGTTTGAGAAATTGGAAGGATATCCATATGCCAACCCCATTTTGGCATTGATAAAAGATTATCTTAGTTCCCTGTAGTTAATAAACTTTTCCTTTTATTTGCGTTTTTCATTGTATAATGATGTGTGCAATCCCACTGAAAAGCACATACCCATGCTAGAATATCTCATTCCGCTACCTCTCGCACAATGAAAACTATGTTGTGTATATAATTTTGGAGTAAATTTGATTCCAAAAACAAATAAGAAATGTTGATTTACTCGAATTCAATTTTGCGAAATGCTTTACTTTCAGGTGCTAAAGACGTTGAAACTTTAGGGTTTGTATAAGGAAAAGAAAATAGAAAAATGACGGAAAATAAATTGCGGTAATTGTGATAATTTTTAATTAGGTTAAAGACTAGTGTAATTGTTTGAATGACTTTATAGTTATAATATAGTATTGTTTTTTATATGATGCGTTTCTTTATTATTATATTTATCTTTTATATAATAGTATTTATTGTAATTAATTTATAACTTAAATAAAGTGTGTATAAAATAGGGTATTTTTTTTGTCTTTTAATTTTAGTTATTTAAATTTTTTTTTTTAATATTTGTTTTCAAGTATAACGTTAATTAATAGTGTGACAATAATGTTAACAATTATTAATTTGTATCATATAAAAATTTGATAGAGAAATTATATAATTTTTAA
>JAMLFT010012635.1:0-10303 GCA_026544285.1 Pachyrhizus erosus
AAAAATAATAATAAAAATTTAAATTAACGTTGATAGTTTAATTGAATAAAAATGATAATATTGACTTGATTTAAAAAGTTAAAGAATCAAATTGATAATAAGATGAAATTGAACAAATTAAATAAATAATAACTCTAAAATAGTAATTTTTTATCGTTTACAAAGTTATGTCAATGCTAACTAGGATAACTCCAAGAGTGAAGTTAACATATTTGACGAAATTGAAAATATTTAAACTATTTTAAAAATAGTGGAATTTAATTGGATATTTTCAAAATAATAAAAAATATTAAATATTTTAAAATAATAATAAAATGAAAATAGTAATTAAGTTTTATTATTTTGATTAATTATTTTTTATTATTAAAGTTAGTAAACACTAAACAATAACATTATTTCTTCTAAAAGACTAAAGTTCGAGATCTTCTACAATTTTTTCCTATCAAGTATATGGATTCTTTTATTTTTTTTTTTATCAAATAACTTAATGTCTAAAACTAATTTTTAATTGTTTTTTTCCTTTTGATTGATTTTTTTTCTTTTGGCTAATTATTATTTATTATTCTAACTTATTATTTGTTTCTTCTTCCTCTTATCAATTTTTCTTTTAACATGAAATGACACTTTGTATACGATTCACCTAAAAATTATATGTTTTTTTTTACGGTCATTTAAAAGAAATTGTTTTCATTGTTATTACTTTTATTATTATTTTGTATCTATACTTTCATTCTTCTTATATTATATTTTTTATACATTATTAAATTTGTATCTACATCTCCTTTTTTTCTAAGATTAACCTTTCATTGTTTTGAATTTTTCTTCTTCTCATTGATTATTGTTTTATTGTTCTAACTTATTGTTTTATTCTTCTTATTAATTTCTCTTTTGATACAAAAATATTATATGCATGTGATTCACTACATAAGGTTTTTTTTATATAGTAATATGATATGTGTTGTTTCCATTGCTATTATTTTTATTAATATTTTGCATTCATGTAATCTCATTATTTTTATATTACATTTTTTAATATATTTTTAAATTTTTATCTACATCTCTATCTTTTTTCCTTCTAAAATCAACATTTTATTGTTCTAATTTATTATTTTTCTTCATCTTTTTAATTTTTTTTTGGATACAAAAATGACTATCTCTACGCAGATAAACTCAAAAAAGGTATTTTTTATTGTAATTTGAAAAAAAATCAAATTATTAATATTACTACATCAAAGAAAATATCACATGTGATGGATTTGTTGTTAAGTTCCTATAGAATTGCATTGAAATTTTTTAATTGTGATTTATCTTAGCACCTTTTTAAGAATTTGAAGGTGTGATTAATTCATTTGTTTGTTTATAATGATACATATGTTTATCTAAATCTATTTGTTGCTTATAAAGTGACAAAGTTTTAAACTATTAATAATCTTTTTGAACCATTTTTTCAAAACTAACAGTATATCAAATGTACTTGACATGTATCCATTAAGCAAGTCATCTATCTGACAAGAAATTAGTTGATTATTTTGAGACATGTTTATTATCATGAAGATGCCTAAAAACAATTTGAATAAGAAATCAAGTAGTTAAAACACTAATATACATTAGAGATATATATTATTTAATATATCCTATATTTATGTTATAATATTTTTGGAACAATTGTGTTTTGGTTCGAACCTACTTTCTCTATTATTATTTTAAAATATGATATCAAACATCAAAATAGAAAGATTAAATTTGTACTAATCTAACTTTTCATTTAAAGAAGTTAATTATGAGTTTATTTATATGTGTAATAATTACAAAAAATACTAAATATCACTTGTTATTTATTATAAGAATATAACTATTTTATTTGTAACCAAACAATGTAATAGGTTAAAGTAAATTATAAAATAATATAATAAGTTAAAGTAATGAAAAAATGTACAATGCAATTGCAAAATATTTTCATTTTTACTTCTTTTCCAAAATGAAAACAAAATGGTGATTTGTACTTAAAAATAAAAATTCATATGAAAAATTGGACTAAATAAGTACCAACATAATACTTTTACAATAAAACATATAAAATAAAGAATACAAGATAACAAACTTTATAAATAACTTATGAACAATTACAATAAATAAGTACTGACATAATGTTTCATTTATTGATTATTATGTATTCATTTATTATATTTTTTAATAAAATATATTAAAAAAAACTATTTCACAATTTTTATTGTTAATTTGGAAAATATTTTTTAAAAATATATTAAAAGTAAAATAATTTTTTTTATTATCAAACATGACCTTACTTATTCTTATATGATTAACAGAAATTAAAAGAGAGAAAATGCAAAGTGTTACTCATAATAAAAAAAATATGTAATAAAATAAAACAAAAATATGATTAGTAAAATTTAATATGATAAAATAATTAAACTATACTTTTATTTATTCACCCTTTTACATATCATTATTTTAAAAATATATAAAAGTCATCAATATTTTTTTCACTTAGCCAATTTGATCATTCCACATGTTAAATGACATATACAATTATATTTTTTATTCTAATATTTCTTTTTTTTGTTTATGTATTTTGTTAAATTTTTCTTTACTTCCAAATCATTGACATTTCCAAAAAACAAATTAATTGAAGAAAACATTTGGAAAAGTAATTGATATTTAAAATAATAATTATACTTAAAAGTTGTTTGACTATGAGAAACTAAAAGAATGTTATGATGTCATATTAATTTTTTTTAAAATATTTTTTTTTTTTTTACTTTTTTTCAAAGTTTTATATTTTTTTTTCAAAATAATAGACACTTTACACATAATTTGTCATGTACATTACATGGAAACATGTAAATGATTTACAATAGTATATACATATTTTGTCCCTCAAAAGTAGGCATTGTGTGATTTTAATTTTTTTACAATTGATTACTTGATGTATACTTAATGCACCATATCAATTACTCCATTAGGTATTTCAAATATTAAGTGACATTAAAGACTCTTGTGTACAATGAAATCTTCAAGGACTAATTCTTAGAGTCTTGTCTCATAAGATTATATATTTACTCTATTCAATTCACAACATCCTAAATAAGATATTTCACACTCAATTTGAAGACTAAATTTTGTGATATGATTAATTACCCTAAAAAATACAATTGCACATTGAAATTTGGCCGAAAAGTTTTGTTTTGTAAAAACAAGCCTTGAGTTATTTTTACAAACTCAATTTGTAAATTTAAATTTAACTCAAAATTAAGTTTACAAATTTTAATCAAAAAGTATATTAATACAATGATTAGGATTTAAATGTAGAACATAAATTACTCATTCTCAAGTGCCACACTTTCACTATCAATGACTTTAATTGTCTTTACCTAACCATATCAAGTTAGAGGATTGGTAAATTTGTAGTGTATAACAAGTTATGCCATAATCTTTTGAGATGCATGAAAATTTATAATTAATGAACAAACATGAATTATGTCACAACCTTTGTATTTAAATTTTCCAAGACCATGATCAACAATGTGACTATTATTTATTTATATGAAATGTTGAAAAATATCGAGAAATTATTGATCAACCTATAAAATAAATTGTAACAATTATTTATTTATACTTAATGAAGTTTAGAAGTCCATTTATCCTTTCACCACTTTCCTACCCTCACTTCCTAGGATTTCTTTTTAACTTTATTTAGAAGGAACATCATTATTAGAGAATAATCACATTACAAATGTGACTAAACTTCAAAATCCTTATGTTCAAGAAACCCTTTCTTCTCCAAGTAGGTAACTACTTGTCCAGCCATCATAGTGGGTGTTGGACAATCTCCATTTTCCTGTTTTATTTCAATCTAAAAAAAGATGAGCATGTTAAACCACATACATGTACGAAACAAGTGGCATATGACAAAAAATACCTATAAACAACTTTGGAAGCTTCATGAACATATACCTCACAATTTATGGGTGGTTCATAAGGATCATCAATGCCGGTAAAACCTATGCAATTTCAAGTTGAAAAGGATCACGTGGTGGGATTCAAAATATGGAAATAGTTTTAGGAGTTAGAATTTAATAAATGATTCAAGCAATGTATTATAATTGTTTGGATATAAAGGAAAATTGTCAAAGCAAAAAGTATGAAGATGATGCAAGAAAAATATATTTCAAATGCAATGCAAGCCAAAATTGTGTTAACATTACTTATTAGGACTTGAACTTTGTAATCAAATTATTGGAGTATAATTATACAACAATTTAATTATGAAATTTAGTTGAATGTCAATCATGGTAAACTAAAGTTATGGTTAACTTAAAAAGTATATAAAAGTCTACTCTTTGCTTGTTAGAGACACAGTTACCAATTAATTATTTTTCACATTGTCATCTAGGGTTAAACCTAGAGATTAGCAAACATTAGTTGTAGGAACAAGTCTCTGACCAAGGAGTAACTATTTTTCCATTTTCTTTGTTATAATCATAACTAAACTACACATGAATCAACCTTATATTAATCAATTGTTAACATTCATGGCTCTATTAAAGATCCAAGTATACTTTATATGGTACGATGCTAATCTATTGCCACAATTTTAATCTTTGAGAAACAACCTTATTATCAACATAACACTACACTTTTCAGATTCCACTTATTTGCTAACTATTTTAGTCACTAATGAATAGGTATTTACCTACAAGTCATCATACCACTAGTGTTCCAAAAAACACTCTCTCAAACCAATTAACTACTACCTAATTTAATTTTCTTAAATAGTCTTTATTATACAAACCATAGTTTCCTCTCTCTAAGAAAATAAGTTCATTGTATTATGAAAAGGTTTAGAAAAAAACACTCTAGTAATCATTAGAATTAAATGATTGACTCCGCATCTCCTAGTCAGAATAATTAAATATGAAATCTTCTTTTAGCATCAAATTAATTATAGTTCAATTTTTACAATATTCTTTTCATATTAATGTAAGAAATTACAAAGATACCTAGACAAACTACCTTTACTGAATTGTACTTTGCTAACAAGAATATTTTTACAATATTTTTTCATATTAACGTAAGAAAAAAAACATGGGGTTAAATGTTTCCTTGGAATAATTATTGAATTACATTCATTTCTATCCTAGTTAAAAATGTAGAATAAACTTAATTTTAGGATTCATTTTATTTACTTTCTTATTATGTCCTAATCATGATTTACTTATGTTAGATGGGTAGGATAAAGCCTTAAGTGAAACACATTACAATAACACACCTTTGATTTTCCCAGCACGAGCAAGCTTATAGAGGCCTTTTGGATCTCGTGCCTCACATAATTCTAGAGGCATGTTCATGAAAACCTGTCGATACCATTCTACTATCAAATAGCATATAGACCAACTAATACAAATGTTATGAAATGCCTAATGGTGTCTTGCCTCAATAAAATTCACATTAGGTAGCATGGCACGACAAAGGTCTCGATCTCTTCTATAAGGAGATATAAGACTGGCAACACATATTAAACCAGCATCGGCAAAGAGTTTTGCCACTTCTCCTGAATCAAATAATATTTTGATTAGTAAAACCAAGTTGGAAAACAAATATGCATCAATTATTTAATATACAACAACTAGACTTATAACTAATACAACCAAAGTACAATTGACTTGACAAATGACACATATGATATATTTATATCATATATGTAAATCACTAAGATCAAATTCATTTAGTATATAAACAACAAATTTTCATATATCTATCTATCTATATATATATATATATATATATATATATATATCACTATGTGGCATGATAATATGCTTCCACTCGAACAATTAACTCACACTTCCTTGCAAACACCATCTATGTTACTAAAACATCCATTTATGTTAACATATATTTATTATTATATTTCAACTTTTGAAAAATAGTGCACCAAAAAAGTCATGATAAAGTACTACATCATGTGAGATCCTCATTCCTTTTGATTCAATCATTCAACTATATAATTTTTCATTGCAAAAAGATATGGACAATTATAAATTGGTTGCTCCAAAAATGTGATATTCATTACACTTGTATAAACTACTAATATCACTAATATCTACCCTGACACATAACCAAATAAGTAAAATATTAAACTAACAATCAAGTTCTTGTTACTCCATTTGATTAAAGCAATCATTTATAGGTGCAAGCTTACCAGTTCTGCGTATATTTTCAGTGCGATCTTCAGCTTTAAAACCAAGATCCTTGTTTAGTCCATGTCGAAGGTTATCTCCATCAAGGACGTAAGATAACTTTCCCTTTGAGTACAATTCTCTGCTTAGGGAACATGCCAATGTGCTTTTACCTTAATAGTTTGAGAAAACAATCAAAATGACGTGTCAAAGGAACATTACACATAAACTTACTCAAAGGAATTTCAAAGACTATGCATTATTTATTGGTAGCTTACTACCTAATTCATATGTGAGTCAAAGTAAAAACATGGAATATAACATGTTTTAAATGTAGTTAGATTATTAGAAAGGTATGAGATGGAATAAATGCAATATTTTTAGGAAGATCTTGGATTTTATGCACCCATTTTTTGTTTAACAATTTAGGACATGTCACACTAGACACATAAAATGAACGAAGAACCATAGGTATGATAGACAATTACCATCTACACACTATAGTCATTTCAATAAGGGTAGATGATTATTAAAAGAATCAAAGTAGTGAAAAAAAATTGTGTTTTAAGGTTTCTTTCAATCTTTCTAGTTTGTCTATAAAGTCCCAAATTGCTTCTTTTAGGGGTTTTAGAAAATATACATGCATGAGTGTTTGAAACTAAATTTTTATTCTATAGTTTGCATAATGTTAAAATAAGACAAATAACATATACCACCTTTAATATCCTATCATCTATGACAGGTTGATAACCACAAATTGTCAATGAAAGTTATTTGTACTAAAAAATGTCTAGTGCTAAAATGTATTGGATTGAATCAATTTAGTTGGTTAAACTAATAAACACGAGACTGGATTAAGTAGACAATTTGTTTTATGTAGTGAAAAGAAAAGTTTGTTAAAATGGGTAAATGATATGTTCCTTAATAGAATAAATGCATGAATTACAAATAAAAACAAAAATGTAGACTTGAAAGCATGTGTGGTAAATTACCATGCAATGTGAAAAATAATATTTATCTGCCAATCAAGTCAAGTTAAGGAGAAAACCTAAATTCAAGGAGAAACTAAAGATTATGAAAAGCATAAGCATCACAAACAATAATAGTATAATGTTTTATATGTCAAAACAAAATTGGATATATTGAACCACTGTTGAAAAATCATAAGTATTAAGACAATAACAATAACAACATGAACCTGATCCGCTGAGTCCAGTAATCCATACAACACATCCCTTTTGATTAAGTAGCTTATGCCTTTCAGGCCTTCCTACTTGACAATCTTGCCAAAAGATATTTGTTGAATTGCTCATTGTTGCCATTGAAACAAGTTCCTTAGTTTTCTCTATCAATCAATATTAAGCAAGCAAATTCATTTCATGGATTACTGTAAGATCAAAAGATAAGAAGAGAGAATCTTAGAATAAAAGTGCATGATAATAATACAATCGTGCAAGAAAATTGGTAAGTGCTTCATTACGATAAGCATTGCAACAACAACACAACACACGATTGAAAGCTCAATAACATGCATCAATTTTAGATAGTGGAATGTTGATCTCATCACTTACTTCCACTTGTGTTGCGTCAAAAAGAAACACGACTTGTTTAATATAAATTGTGTCTACATATATTAAATGTATTAAAAGTTTTAATGAAGTTTAAAATGAGTCATAATCCTTTTATATGGATTTGGACCCCCTATTATTCTTAAATACCATGACATGATTCTATTGAAAAGATAAAGATGCAAGTTTAATTTTAAATTTAAGAAGTAATCATTAAACCTTATATAACCAATCATAATGAGTCCTTATTCGATAAAGAAGTAATATTTTCTCACTCTATCCAAATCCTCAAAACATGTATCAAAACACACACTATTAAATTTACAGAAGTCTTTCAACTTAAAATTTTATATTCAAATTTTTTGAATAAAAAATACAATTAAAAAAAAAGACCACACTAAATATGATCATGATAACAATGAGTGATCACCAAAATTAATAAATACTTAGTACTTATTAAAAACAATTTGTTCCCAAACAAGATTCATAGTACTGCTTTGCTTTCTTTTGTAAACATATGATTCATACAAGTCAATTCTGATAATTGATTTGATGGCAAGACAACGAATATGGATGAGCCTAACACAACTCCCATTAGTCCCATCAAAAGGCTTTACTTTTTCTCTAGAAGAAAATTGAAGCATTGTTAGCATGGCCACGCACTCCAATTCCATGCCGTTAACAAAAAACAATTTCTTTTTTTTTTTAAAAATCTAGTGCTCCTTTACCCACCCTTTCCCCTAATATATAACGATCCAGCTAAAATGTATGCATTTTCTCTCCTGTGACACCACAATGTCCAATTACCAAGGATTAAAAAAAAAATAGAGAGAGATAATCTAAATTTTTAGAAACAATTTGGTTTTGTAATAAATAAAAAAGACGAGAAACAAAAACAAAAGAAATAGAAAAAGGAAAGGGAGAGAAGAAATGAAGAATGAGAGTGAATACCAGGAAGAAAACCAATTAAGTGTCTGAATCTGAGGTAGGGTATGATATGATAAAGTTATGCGATTTTGGTTTAGGGAGTGAAATTTATAGAGAGCGAGGGTGGTGTGGTGTGTGTTATGGCATGTCATGTAATTAATGTAAATTGGCGAAGGGAATGAAAGATATGTTGTAATTTCTTTCTTTGCTGGGTTTGAGGTTATCTGATGTCTGTGGGTTCGTTCGAGGAAACCAATGGCAATGAATGAATGAATGTGGACACACACTAATTCTCTTAATCTTCTCCTGAATTCTCTCCTTTCCTTTCCCTCCTCACTCACCAACAGTAGGCCATTTGGACCTACCTTATATACCACCTTCCATTCAATTTACTCAATTTTCATTTAATTTTTCAATTTTAACAAATCTGTATATTAAATGTGGAGTTCATTTCAGTTCAATGTATTTATTACTTAGTTATAAAAAAATATTTTTATTAATTACTTCTAATTTTTTAATTACTTTTTACATTATAAAAAGGTAATAAATATGTTATATTTAATTAATACAATATTTTAAGTATTTTATTTAATTTGATTATATGATATATTTTAAAAATAACTTAAATATACTTTTGATTCCTATAATTTTCTGAGTATGTAATTTTGGTCCCTAACTTATTTACATAAAAAATCAATGACATTGAAATAAAAAATAAAATTTACGTTAATACATTTTAAAAATTATTTCTTTCAAATAATTTTTTAAAATAATTATATTTTTAATTTTTAAAATTTTTATTAAAGTAAATTTTATTATTTATTTTTAATATTATTAATTTTTATGTGAATAAGATAATTACACATGTTATTAACTATGATTATATTATTTTTTTTATTTAATTTTGGATGATAAATTTAACAGTAAACTAATAGTGTTCAATTTTACAAATGTTAAGGACCAAATGTACAATTAAATTTTTTAGAAATAAAAATTTTACATTTATAATATTATAGGAATCAAAAATAAATTTAAACGTAAAGAAATATTTAATTTTAAAGATGTTCATAAATATTAAACAACTTCATTTTAAATGTATACTACTTTTAAATGAAATATTTAAAAATTATATTATATTTAATAGATGCAATATTTAAATACTTAATCATGTTCATTAATTTCACTGTGTATTATATTTAATAAAGATAATATTTAATGTTATTAGAAATCAATTTTATTTATAATATATTTATTATATTATTTTCATTCTTAAATACTCCCTTTGATATTTAATATGAGATATCATTTAGAAAGAATTGATAGTTCTTTTTATAAGTCATTTTATAATTTTTATAAAACATTTAATTTTTTCCATCACTTGTTCTTATTAAATATTTTAAACATTTGTGTTTTTGATTGATAGTGGTGCATAATATACTTACACTTTAATGTTTTTATATCATCTATAACAAATTAGTGATTATTAATAAGGATAAAATTGATACATTAGTATTTTTTTAAAAAAAATTAATTTACTTATTTTTTTTAATTTTTTTAATTTATTTACAAGCGTCTTGTATGGAGGACATGAAAGATCGGAAGAGCACA
>JAMLFT010012636.1:0-10301 GCA_026544285.1 Pachyrhizus erosus
AGGAGGAGTGTTAGGATCATGTGTTTAACATCCTGCACGTTAGCATTTCTGTTATTGAATAAGTCTCCAGATTTTTAAGAAATTAATTAGTTCTGTTTTAAGTACTGGTTTTTTTACTAGATTTCTTTTCTATTTTTTAGAACAATCTTTGTTCATTATGTGTATAAATACATAGCTTTCCAGCTTTAATAAATTATCTCAGTTGATCAATTAAACATAATTTTCTTCAAAAGCTTATAGGCATGTACAGTATATTACTCAATAAAATTAGTCTCAATCACTGCAATAATTGCTGAGCATAAACAAAACCCATTAATGTACCTGGCGAAGACAAATGTTGGTCCCACAAAGAGCTGCAAGTGTCCAAGTATAGCACCAGCCATTGCAATGAAACATGGGAAGTGTCCACAGATACACAGCCCCTTGATTCATTCCCCAATTAAGAGCTCCACTCAGAGACATGAGATACGCCCCTCGGTGGTGTAACACCACACCCTTAGGATCAGCCGTGGTACCAGATGTGTAACCCAAAGCAATGCTCTGCCACTCATCATGTGGAGGCTTCCACTTGAATTCAGGGTCCCCACTTTCAAGAAATTTCTCATACTCAACGGCTCCTTTGGCCAAAGCATATCTGAAAGCCTTGGGGTGGCAGTTTTCATCACCAATGACAATTAAAATGGGAGGCTTAAAGCTTTTGCTTTTCTCAGACCAGATTTTCAAGGATTCCTCCACCACGGAAAATAACTCTTGATCCACGATCACGGCTGCGGCAGATGAATGATCAAGAAGGAAAGCTATGGTTGGTGCATTTAGACGAATGTTAACAGTGTTCAACACAGCTCCTGCCATTGGAATTCCAAAATGAGCTTCATAAAGGGCTGGAATGTTGGGTGCAATAACGGCTACCTGATGACAGCATTACATTAGAAAACTACTTGATGTGAACACACTATAATACAACAGAAAACAACATAAAGGATCAAAGTAAACACAACGAAAAGATGGGAAATGAAGCTGGTTAAAGAACCTAAAAATAGAAAGATTTTATTAAAGATTGTAATATTGAAGTTGCATTGATAATATGAAAGTGAACTCCAATAAAAATTAAAAAAAATAAAAATAAAAATTCATTAGAACATTTTTGACAAACGGTGATAAGTGTTTTAAGACATTGGTTATGGAATTCAACACACCAAATTTCTTTCAAAAGTGTCATTAATACACTTTTATTTCTTAACTAGCGTGGCACTTCTTAACAGGATCCTTTTTCGTTTTTATAATAATATCTTCCACGAAACGTTGGTATAGGGGACTGCATAGGTACGTGCATGGATTAGAGTGCAAATTTAATTGGTATTTGCATGTAGCGAACAACCTAAATCTTGAGGATCCAATAGAAGAAAGGAAGAGAAGACGAACAAAAACAAAAACAAAAACAAAAACATGCAAGTTAAACGCTGAATGTGATTTATGAAAACATGCATAGGGTATAAGAGAGTTACAGTGTGGCCGAGACCGATGGAATGGTTATAAAGAGCAGAGGCGAATCGACGGCAGCGGTGGTAAGTTTGATGCCACGTGTAGTGCTGTGATCCGTGGACGAGGGATGTTCTGGTGGGGTGCACCAGAGCTGCTCTTTCCAAGAACCATAGCGGGGTCAGGGCAGTGTGGTTGGCATCATTTCTGGGCAAATCGTCTATATCGCTGCCCATATCCATTTCCTGCACCTCTGTCTCACGCCAACTACTACGAAACTGAATCAAGGAGAATGAGTGTGGAGTACGAGGTTGTGTCAATACCCTGCAATATCTCACCCAATGATTGATCATTAGAATTCTAATTGCACAACAATCAATTCAAAGACAAATGACAATATAATGCAGAAATGGAGAGTGGAGAAGATCAATGCGGTGCTGTTTCTTTATATATGGAGAATACCACACAACAATCAATGCGTCATTTGGCGCTGACGGGTCTTACGTAACTCTGTTGGAACAATATTATTTCACTAGTATTTTAATCTCACATCATCGACCGTATCAATGATAATTTACAGACTAATTCTTATTGCACAAAAAAAAAGGGAAATTATTTTTTATATAAAAAATCTTCTGATTTTTATATTTTTATTTTTCTAATTTTTTTCATATAAATTGATATTATTTATAAATCATCTTATATTTTTCTTTAACATATTTTTTATCTTTTAAAGAAATATGTTATATGACTTTAACAAAGAGTGAGACAATTCCTGAAAAGTTATATTTTATGATTCTTAACAGCATCTATTTATATTTATATCATATGAATAAGTGCAAAATTTCATAAAATAAAATAAAAACAGAACCTTTTTATTAATTTTATAAACTCTCACAAATCCAACGGCTCTTGAATATTAGGAGGGTGTGGTGTCAATTGATAATTTCATTTTTGCTTTGCTTTCGTTTCTTTCAATTTAGGCTTTTGATGCTTCAGTTGCATGTGCCATGTGACGGTGAGATTTATCACACTGGAGTGAGTTTGTGTGCTTTCTTGGCAGTTTTCTCCTCCAATGTGCAATTCCCACTACTGATTTTACTTTGCCAACTTCGTTTTTGCGTTCTCTTCCAATGACCGAGGTTTTCAATTTCACTTTGAAAACCCGTCACAAGTTACTGTTGCATTTACTATATCGTTACATGCATGACACATTGCTCATTCATTCTATTTAAATACCTTCCCCAGTTCCTCCCATACCATTCTGTCAGCATCACCTATTTGGCAACTTTTAGTAAAACCATTTCTTTATAAGTGAGCGAAAAAAGTTCTATTTTTTCAATGAACTGATTGAATTCCGACCTACATTCCAAAGGGTAGAGTCAAAGGCTCTTTTAATTATATGTCAAGGTATTATTTGAAAAATAATGTGAAAGTTTCCATAAGCACTCAATTCGTTTAATTTAATCTATAATCAAATTTACTTAAAGAAAATACTAGAATTCAATTTTTTTTATATTCTCTATTTAATATATTCTTCATATTATTCATTATAAAATTTTAGTAAATACAATCAAAATAAATGTTAAAAAAATATCAAAATAGATATTACTAAAATTATTTCAATTCAGTTTATCATACTACATTTGAATATAACGTATAAAAACTTATCTACTAGATCAAAATATTAATACTTAAAAGTGACGTTCGGAAAACTTGATACTTTGAAACTATTTCACAGTTTTTCCTTGTTCAACTTTTAGTTAATGTCTAAACAGGACCCCAAGAATATTATTTTAGTTACTTCGACTGCCGCAAATATATTTCACTGCACAAGCTCTGGGGTTGGTAAAACAATAAACCTGAAAGTAATTATTTTTTAATGAAAAAGTAATTTCTTCGCATCTAAATAATCATGTTGCGCACTTCTGCATGAAGCATGCAGCACCATCACACATGTCAAGCAAACTGAATTTACCTGGTGTATTATGTTGACAATTGGACAAGGAAAAAAGTAATATGCAATATAATCACACTCAAGTTGAATCTGAAACATTCTGTAAGGGCAAAAAAATGGAAATATGACTCAGTCCCAACACCCAAGTCACTAAGAAAATAGAAAAGCAGCACGCATTTCTCGCAGAGTCAAAAACCATAAATTCTGCACAATATTACTATAAACACGTTTGCCATAAAGATATGGAATCAGGGCACAAATTTAATGTCTTTGAAATATTCATGCTCCACAGCGCTCCTGGCGGTAATTCTTTTGCTGGGATCCAAGCAAAGCATACTCTGGAATACAATAGACATTAGTGCATACAATAAAGCACCACAGAAAATCAATAGCAGAAGTACCCTAGGGATCAAAAAAGATGTTAGTATCATAAACGAAGAAAACTAATAAAAATGCAAGAGTGGATGGTTATAGAGGATTGAGGAGAAAATATTAGTGGACAAATGTCATGAAATCTTTCATTTCGTTATATGATAAATCAAATACAGGAATGCATTTGTTATCTAATAATCCCACCATAGAACATACAGCAGATACGTAAACCAGCCTTGGACCCAAATAAGTTCAAAAAGCAAACTATTGATTCAAGGGTCATTTACTACCATTTCCCTTCAAGATTAAGGGGGGAAACAAAAGATAATCGCTCTCATTCCTCCTCTGCTTTCAGCTCAAAATTTAATGTTGTTAAAAATTACTTAAGGGAATGCTAGGAAACTCCGAGTGTCAAAGGGTTTCAACAGTCGAGTGGTTTGTGAGCAAATGTAAATTATAAAATATAAATAAAAAAAGTCATGTTGATTGCAAAAATAAAAAATCTAATGGCTGAAAACTGTCGAGCATTTGCACCAGTTATTGCTATTTATAAGGCACAACATTAGTTATGATTCTACCAATTAGTAATAGGATTTTCTCAATGGAACTATCTAGCTTTGAAACACCTTACAAATCAAGTGTCTTGTAATGAAGTGCCTTATAAATAGCAATAACTAGGAAATATAATAAACTGAAATCACCATTATGCACGGTTACTTACCAAATACCTTGATTTCTGAGCTACATACAATCAGTTACCATTGTGCCAAGTCTTGGTTGTGTTAATGTAAAAACCTAGTAAGGGGTGACTACTATCTGATACTTATGTTTTATATTATTGCTTCTAAAGAGATTTCTCTTGTTTTGTTTTAATTTTCAACAGTACAGAAAGTTCTTTCTCTTCATTAATAATGAAAGACACAAAACAATTGTTTCATTTTACCCCATTTATACAAATCCAATTATCTTTCTTAATGAAAACATTGGAGGCAAGTACTTGGAATGGGAGCGTAATAGGCAATCTAATGGAGAATTGAACATTTTGACAACATCACCATACCCCAGCTTGACTGAGGATGGTGGTAGTTGAACTAGATACTTATTTGCACAATTTTTAATAATGGCAATAGAAAAGAATACTATATCACATCTTGCACTTACAGAAAGAAGATTAAGACCAGCTGCATCAAGATTTGGAACCACAGTTGCTAAGTCCTGCAAAGTATGAGATAAGATAAGGTTAAATTCTTGCTGAATGAAGAACACACCAATTAATCCGGGTTTAAGACAAACAGTCATAATTACCTTGGGTGGCCATTTGGGAAATGTTGATTTAAAATCAGGCAATGAAGTTACTCCAGGCCATGTGTCTTCATTTGGTGTACCCAAGATTCTTCATATAAGGAACAATATGTATATATATTAGTATATTAGTATATATATACGTAGCTTTGGCTATCATTTGATGGAATTGGAAGCAAAAATTGATGACTATTTATGCCATTTTTCAAATATATTTAACAGATTTCTCACTCTTTTACATCATTTGATCTATCCTAGGTGGCCCATGATTTTATCTCACCAAAGCATTTGGAAGTCAAACAAAGAGCAGTAGGATCAAATAAATTGCAAGGTTTATGACCACAAATGTCAACATATAGAAAACCGTTCCAGCATCAGATTAAAATTCCTCCACTATATAACTTTCACAGTATTTATAAGTTTATATTCATGAAATACTTGGCTAGCTTGCCTTTCCATAAAAAAAATGCAATGAATAGGAAATTTAAAGAGATCATTAATAAGAACAGAGTGCAAGATAGGAATGCATATTTTATTGATATGGGTCATTGACTACAAGGTACTATACTATGCTTTATCCGTCCAGCAGAAGCTGATAATCCAAACCTAACATTGCAGTAAAAGCAAACTAAACAAAATAGGTCCTGGCAACATGGAGAAACTGTAAACCATACACAGCTAAATGTAGACCGGACAAATATATTAAGTAACAACTAGAGTTCTTTTGTTATCAATATATGCAATATCCTATCATCTATATAAGAAAATGTCCTATTTTCTTTCCTTGTCAGAAATGGAAGTGTTAGGCTTGTGTGCAAGTTATCCCTTAGCCACAAGCTAGAAGCTTGTCAAGCTGTTAACCATGCCCTGAAAAATTATGTATCACCCAGAACTAGTCAAAGGCCTCAAAGACATCCAACAAGGTGGCATAAATTTGAGGACCATACCTTGAAGCCCATTAGTAACTAAATATCCAAAAGAGACATGTCATGCTTTTTTTTTTGTTAACTTATACTAGTTTATAGATTATTCCATTTTGGGAGAGGTAAGAGCTTTATGATTCAGAGAAACAAAAGAGAAAGGGAATCACACAAAGACGGAAACAAAACTACGAGACCAAGCAGGCAATTTGTTCAATGATTCAATAACTATCAAAACTGAAAACTAACTTTCAAAAGGCACTGGTCACACTGTCACCAACACATCAAAAATCATTTAAATTACACATAAACAAGAATAAGTATATGTGTGTGTAACTTACCTCCCCCAAAATAAATGTAACAAACAGGATTCAGATTCTTCAATCAAGTCTCATAAATACTTAAAAATAGCATTTAAAAATCTAGAGATAAATTCATATATGATAGATATTATTAAGATTTACCAAGAAATGCAAAATTTATGGAAAGAGATATTCACCTGAATATTTTAAATAATTCATCAATCTCAGAGTCCCCAGGGAACAGAGGTCGTCGGTTTACCATCTCCGCAAATATACATCCCACTGACCAAACATCAACTGGGGTAGAATAATGACGAGATCCAAGCAATATTTCTGGAGCTCTGTACCATAATGTCACCACCTATAAACAATCACCGATGATTATAAACACAGAAATTGGAATAAATATTAAATTATGCTAAAGTTCATCAACCAGACTACACTACTACAATACCTTTCCACAAAATTTTATACGTAAGCCTAATCAGCTATTAAATAATTTTGTTTATTTTAATTCAAAAAAAATAAATGCAAATTTCTTTTCAAGTTAATAAAAGTTTAGAGGAAGGGTCAGGGCATGACATAAGACTTCAAGGCTTACAGTAGTACATACAGAATTACAGATGACCTGGCAATGAAGGATGATTAGTAAGAATAAAACTCAAGACCTTTCAGATGATGCAGTTTGATCCCACCCATTGAGCAAACCCTCAATAGATGATCATATAACATTGCTGGTATATGAAAAGTGTAAACAAAATATCAGAGAGCAATCTTACTAACATTCTTGATTACTTATTATAGTGGAACTCGCATTAGCAATGTTTCATGCATTAAAATTTTCAAATTTACATAAAGTGAACGGAAACAATCTCTAAATACCAATTTGGTGGATTGTTTGAAAGTGTCCACTGAGCACTGACCAATGATGTTTCAGGATTGCATGAAAGGGATCAATGACCTTTCAGTATTATAGAGAACAGGCAATTTCCCAATGTTAATTTCTAAACAGGGAAAACCCAATTTAACTATATACTCATCCCATGGTTAAATTCAGGTAAGCTCTCAAAAGAACTGCTCAAATTAATAAATGCATTAAAGGAAAGATAAACAATAACAAAGTCTCATTCCCACTAAATGGGGTCAACTACACGGATTCTTGACCACCATTGTGCTCAATATTGAATCACATATAGCAGATTCACAAACAAAACGACATCCCCCCTGGGTTGGCCATGTAGCTTTAGCATTACAGGGAAATAAGATTTTCAACTATGTTTGGAGTTCCTAAAGATTGCAACTTTAGAACACAGCATAAGGGCATATCATTTTCTCATGAAAAGACCCATTCGTTTAAATTTTATTATTTGCATGGATGACTAGAAGCATATATAAGGTAGCACAAACCTCATGTGTAAATGTCCTAACAGGAATGCCAAATGCCCTAGCCAATCCAAAATCTGCAAGCTTTAGTGAATTAGTACGGCGATCTATCAACAAATTCTGTGGTTTCAAGTCTCGATGAAGAACTCTATGTGAATGACAGTAAGCAATGCCACAGAGAATTTGATAAAGGAACATCTGCAGAAAGGATCATTAAAGAATTCAAAATTTAAATCCAAACTAACTGGTATTTCCACCAAAATTAGCATCTTCCTTATATAATCCATCACAAAATAGATTTTACATTAATGAAGAATGTTAAGGTGGACATATTGAACCATAATCTAACCTGCAAAAAACGAGATGGGAAGGGAAGGTAATGGGAAGATCACACATAGCATCCTAACTAATCACACTCAGATAGTACTTTAATGAGGGAGGCAGTCACACAGACAATAAGAAAGGAAACCAAAACCAATGAAATACATAATAGCTACATCTTAGTACAGCATCTTAATTTCCATGTTTATATCTCCAACCAAACCTATAAAGGCAAAACTTATTAATCTACTGATAACTCATTTTCTGAAACAGAAAACTTTGAAGGTCAAAATCATACCAATCAAGTAACAAAGATAATCTACAAAACTATTTAATTCATCAAAAAACCCACAAAACATGCACAATTCCTCTACACTGTCTTCGTTTGATTTGTAGAAAAACATGACAAAGGATAAGAAACCTATATATTTGCTTACCAAACTAAATTTCTTGCTCACTCCCACATTTATAACTCAAGTTACAAATATGATAATCCGAGAAAAGAAAACCACAGGTCACTCACTTTTACTTGCCGCGGATCTTTCACAAACTCTGGAGATGAATCCATATGTTTCTTTAGGTCCAAGTCCAGATATTCAAAAACCAGATACAATCGCTTCTCACTATGCACTACGTCCTGCAACCTGTCACCACACAACCACCAAGCATAACTCAATAATGAACTGACTTAAAGGCAGAATAAGAGTTAGAACAGCATAACTCAATAATGAATTGACTAATAGGCAGAATAGGATTAAGAACAGCACATAGCAAAGTAACATTTTCATGGCCAATATGCCAGGGCATATAAAGAGCTTAATTTGTATACATTGTCAATGTAAAAAAAATTATACTATCAACCAATCAGAAATCATCATTTGGTATGACTTAGTTATTACAAAAGTCAACACGCTTATCACACATGACAGTTTGTGATTAAGTGACAATGTAAAAACCTTTTATACTATCAGTGCATCCATTATTTGCTGGACATATAAATCTATACAAACATTGTTAGAATAATGCGAGACAAAAGCCATGACTCAAAAATGAAAGTGTTAGCACAATTGTGTGCACACCCTACAGCCACCTACCTACATGAACAATTCACAGCCATACAGTCTATCAAATAGCATAACCAGTTCACCAATCGCCAAACATAAACAGCAACTGAACGGAGTTAAAGTATCAAAAGCAGGTTATCAACTGTTCCACGCATCCAAACCCTACACCCTACGAACAACAACACGAAGCCGCCTCCTCCATTCATTATATTTCAAAAGCCAAAAATTGCAAGGTTAAAGCAGAAACACAAATTGACAATAAATAGCAGGCAGCAACAACATTATTAACCCTTGAATTTTATCATGGATAAGAAGAAATTGCATTCCAATACCTAACAATGTTCCTATGCTGCATCTCTTTCAAGAGAGAAATCTCGCGAATGGCGGTGCTGGGAACCCCTTCGTCCTCCTGCTCGAGGCGAATCTTTTTGAGAGCGATGGTCTCATTGGTGACGCGGTCGCGAGCCTTGTAAACGACGCCGTATGTTCCCTCGCCTATCTTCTCCACCTTCTCGTACTGCAAAACCAAAAGCAATTTGAAGAAAAGCTTGTGAGAGTAAAGTGAAAATCGAAAAGCGATGCATTGCGCAACCACTAACCTGTTCCATGGAAGATCTGAGAAGAAACAAGGCTGGAGCTGTTTGCAGTCACTCTCTCACTCCACTCTTGTCACTTGTTCTCTCTCTCTCTCCCTTTCACTCTTCTCAAGTCTTATTTGGTTGCTTTCCTCCCCCTACCCTTTTCCCTCTTTTTTTTTTTTTTTTGTGTTAATGATTTTATTTAAAAATTATTATTTTTTTACTGAAAACGACATGTGACAAATATGTCAATAATAACAAGCTTTTCATCCATTAGTGATTTTTTTATTAAAATATTTATCAGTTTTATTTATAATTGATGTAAAAAAAATTATTAATTATTTTTAGTGAATATTTCTTTTGATTATATTTTTTTTTCATAATATAAGATTTATTTAACTAATTCATTCTTGTTTAGTTAATAACATTTAATTTATTAATAATTTGCATAAATTTTTTAAATTATTTTTAAATTTATTGAGACTTATTATTTTTTTATTTTTATCTAATTAATTAATATATGTTAATAATTTTCTTTCATCCTTGCAAATAAAATTTAATAAAATAATTAAGAATATTTTGATAAAAAAATAATATAAAAGACAACCTGAAAATAATATTAT
>JAMLFT010012637.1:0-10301 GCA_026544285.1 Pachyrhizus erosus
ATAAAATCAAAATAAAAATATTTTTAAAAATAAAATAAAAAAATATTTTTTTAAGGATTAAATTTTGATATTATGAGAGATTAATTTTAACTTCCGTTGGGTTAGGGTAAAAAAAATTGAATATAGGCAAATTCGATGTATTTATTTTTTTCTTCGGTTAAATGAAAAAAAAAAGTCTTAAATCGTTATCCTCTTTCTCCTGGTACATCCCTGTGTTGTGTACACTATCCAGTGGAGCTTGGATTTGGTAAGGCAGTGGAAGGAAAACAATGGCGGTTTCCTTATCGACTCTCACAAGCACCCTCTCTTCACTCTCCTTCTCTTCCCACATTTCCCAGAGACCCAATACCCTCTCTTTCGCCAAAACTGAATCCCTCTCCTTCTCTCTCTCGCGCTCTCTCGTGGTTTCCGCAACAGCACTTGCGGAACCGGAAACCGAAGACCTCAAGAAATACGTGAAATCGAGGCTTCCAGGTGGATTTGCCGCGCAAACAATCATAGGCACCGGTCGCCGTAAGAGCGCCATCGCTCGCGTCGTTCTTCAGGAAGGAACCGGCAAATTCATCATCAATTACCGTGATGCTAAGGTCTCATCCCTCCCTTTCTTTCAAATTTTCACCCTACCTTCTGGCTTCCTTTTATCCCAAATTCCAGCTTTGTTCTTCAATTTGCCCCAATGAGAATCACATCCACGTCTATTACGGTTTAGTTAGTTAAATTGAGTTTTCAGTTTATTAAGTTAGGTCCTGGTTGGACACACTTATCCAGTAAGTAGTTCAAATGAATTGATATTCTGTCACAATTTAAGCTCGACTTTGGATTAAATACTTATAGAAGAAGAAAATAAGAAGGAAAAAGAAACTAAATTTCTTTCATAAGTCAATTTGTATAAGTTGTGTCATATTAGCTTTTCTAAAAGCTGATTTTAATTTATGTATGAGCCAATTAAACTTATTTTATTTTTTATGCTTATTTTCTTATCTTATGAAATAAGGACCTAGATCGGCTTAAGTATCTTTCGACTAATTTCTCCAAAAAGCTGAGGTGTATTAAGTTGATTCTAATTTATGAGAGAAACTTAGTTTATTTTATCTTCTTATTTTGTTTTCTTATTAGTACTTCTTATAGAGAGGTTTATCCAGACAGGGTCTTAGTTGGCTGTTCTTGTTTGTCATAGATTCTGTTAGTTGCTTAATCAGCAGTGTCTTGAGTTAATGAGTTAGAACTGCTGATGTATGGAAGTGCCACACTGTGTAATTCAATTGATTCAGAATCTTCTGATATTCATAAACTTTCTAGTCTCTTGTATGATATAAGAATTTAGTAGTTCGTTATCTTCCTGCCATCTTTTGCTCATCAATGGCTTTCTTTTCTGACATGGATGACACCTCCAATTTCTTCTTTCTGCACCCTTTGGATAACCAAGGTCTGAACTTGATTTCTCAGCCCCTCCCCAGTGACTATTATGGCACATTGCTCCTTGCCATGAAAATAGCCATAGTCAAGAAAGCATATGGTCTTTTAGAGTGCCCAGTCTACAGAGCTGATGGTTCTGGTGCTCCGCTGCTTCTGGAATGGCGAAGTAACTAAAGTATCATTTCCTTTTTGCCCATCAATTTTGTCTCTGTAGGGGGCGGGGACTCCAACTTGTTCCTTTGCTGGAACGGTTTCGTTTTCACTGAACTCTGTCTTGTTCACATTCACTTTGGCTTTGCGTGGTTGTGTTGATGTGGAAATAGGATGATTTTCACTCACCTTTTATTTTCCACCACCTCTACCAAGCTTCCCTTGAGGTGTGTCATTTGATTTGATGGCTTTAACTTCATTTAATTTGAACATCTGTCTGGTGTTGGAATTTTACCTAAGTTCTCCATTTTTCATTATGAAAGAATTATTAGTATTATGAGTTATGACATATTGTATATGTGTGTGTGTCTTCTACTGTTTTATTTTAATTTAAATTTGTAGTTCATATTATGAATGAATTACTATTACTAGTTTTTGTGATTGAAGTTTCTTGGTGGATCATTCTTTCTTTTTCACTATCAATAGTCACATGAAGAAATCTCTCCTATGGTCATCTTGGATTTAGGATTTAATGAGAAGCATGCTTGAACTGGAAATAGATAATGTTAAGGTTATTTGGAACCTGTGTACAACCTCTTCACAGATGTGACTGTCTCAAGGAGTTTTCATTTTTTTTTTGGATTTTTATGCCTTAGATCTCTGTCTCTATATATGAATGTGTGGTTGATAAGTGTTGTTCGCATTTAATCTTCTTTTGTCTGATCTATTTTAATGCTGTACAGGAATATCTTCAAGGAAATCCATTGTGGCTTCAATACATTAAGGTCCCCTTAGTAACTTTGGGATATGAAAGTAATTATGATGTTTTTGTCAAAGCTGAGGGTGGTGGCCTGTCTGGTCAGGCTCAGGCAATCTCTCTTGGCATTGCTCGTGCCTTGCTGAAGGTGAGTGAAGATCATAGAGCACCATTGAGACAGGAAGGCCTTCTTACCAGAGATTCCAGAGTAGTTGAGAGGAAGAAAGTTGGTCTGAAGAAAGCTCGTAAAGCTCCTCAATATTCCAAACGTTGAGGTTGGGATTTACATGTATGGTTTGTCTCTTTCTTTTCTCCTGTGTCTCTGGAATTGGTTACATTTGGAACTATTGATTGTTTTCATTTGTAGTTATAGGCTTCCATTAGGAAAAGTAAAGAGAAATTGAAAAATATCTCAAGGCGTATCTATTCACAATCCTGCCCTCAGTTTCCCCATCTCTTGTTTCCTTAATCTGTATGGAATTGGTAATTGTAGGTATGATAAGATTTCTCTCTCCTTTTCACCGCCAACCAAAGTCACATGTTTTACTATATTGCAGTTTTCTTTTCTAGACCTAAATTTTGTGGTCTTTTTACTCTTCATTTCTTGTTGAAATATTTTACCCTGCATTTGGCATATAACATATTGAAATATTTGAACCGTTGATTATGTGGGGCTAGGCAGGGGAACAACACGGATGTAAAAATAACACCAAGAAAAAAATGGATGTGCAACAATTTGGTTCCCAATGCAACTGCCTCCAGTTTTCCTGTTATCAATGTGAAGTCTATATCTATCCATCGTGAAGAGGAGGCTACATTTGTTTCTATTAAGAATAATTTTAAATCTTCCTGCTATTCTTTTTAATAGTAAGTATTGAATCCGTTTTATTTTCTAACGCATTAAATGTATTTATTTTTTATTTAATGTTTTCTTTATAAAAAAGTAGGATAATCTATAAGAATATACAATATTACTCTTCTATTAAATAACAAATCATTCTAAATTTTTCTACTACATTCTTCTACTAATCTTTTTTTTACCTGTTTTTTATGATAAGTAGTTTTTTTTTTTTTTGTATTTTCAAAATATATTTACCTTTTCATTATAAAGTATTAATTATTTTTGTGAAATACTACTATAGGAGGATATATGAATCATTACTTATTAAATAACCGACTTATGACTCAAATAAGAAACTGGAAAGGTAATGAATTAGGGCATTCATTGTCAGTTTACTACTAATTTTTTATTCAAAAACCAACGAATAAAAAATACGTATGTTGACTAGAGTAAAGTTTCAGATTTATCCTCTTGAAATTAGTTATCGAGAAAGAAACAATCTCGTGGTTCATAGCATCAATGAATATAAACCAAGTTGGTTCTTCGTTTATTCTTTTCTGTGCCGAATTCTAGAGTGAGGGATAAAAAGAAAGAAAGAAATTCACACCTCGATTATTATAAATAAAAACAAACAAACAAACAAAGAAACACACCTCGATACGAGAAGCATTGTCTTTTAAACTTCTTTTTTTTTTTTTATTTTACGAAAACTTATTTGATCCTATATGTTTTAAACTATAACAGAATTAATTTTGAATCATTGAATTTAATTAAAATGTGTCTCTAAAATAATTTGAGCCTTAAGTTTTTACATTGAAATGTAATTTATCAAGGAGAAATTGATTTTAGATGATAGTCAAAGAGATATTTATTTCGATATTCCAAAAGTCTAATATTGATAAGAGTCAAAATTAAGAATAATTTATAAATTTAATCTATCAAGATGTTTTTTAAAAATAAAATTTTGATGAGTCATATAATATCAGAACATATAGTATTGAATTCTAGTAATGTCATGAAACATCAAAACAGATTCTAATAATGTCCAGTAAATGTGAGATTGAAACATTGATATTAAAAAGAAGGTGTAAGCCACTTATTTTTTAGTTTTGATTAAAAAAATTTGTTCTAGAGTTAAAAGTTTTATTTAAAAGTTTAGGTCAATAATTGTTTATAAATATATATTTTTAGTTTATCAACACATTTTTTTAAGACAAAATCATGACATGTCATTAAACATTAACAAATTATCGAACATCAATAAAAATGATATCTGGGATGATGACTCTAACGATATTTATTGATTTTGAAGTAAGAACAATATTTAATAAAGAATTTTATTATGTTAAAATAAATAAAAAAGTAAAAGTATATTTATTATTAATTTAAATTAAAATATTTTATAATTTTAACTAATTTAAAAGTAAGGATATATTGTTTACTTTGTCACTTTGGATATCAAAATAAAAAAAAAATACAAACAAAAATTAAGAAGAACAATACAATATTTTTCTGACCATTATTTAAGGTTTCTCGTTTTATAATTTTTTTCCCCATCTGCGAGGTATCAATAGAAAGGCAAAGACCCATGATAAATAAAACGCTGATTAGCCAGCAGCTGGCATAGGCATGATGAAGGTAAATCATAGGCAGTTTTTAGGTCGTTAAATCTCTGTCTGCATTCTGAGTTTGAGAGACAGTGATAACCTCATTTGCTGTTTCAGTTCCCTCATTCTTTCATCGTATTGCCTTCAATCTTCTTCTTCCAATGTTCCACAACAACAACAACAGTGTCTCGATCTCCGTCTCGGACGATGAATCCGACGAGCTGGGTCGTATGCGGATCCGCGCGCGACGAAAGCGCAAGAAACTCGGTAACAGACGATTGCTGAGGAAGCTGCTCGTCAAATATTGGATGCTACTCATCATTGTTCCCGCTGTGGGTTTGCTCATATATGAGGCCACCAGAATTGCCCGAAATCCTACTTTAAACTCGAACACCGACACAGAAACACGCAATAATAAAGTTGATAGATCTAGTCCCACATTGCGGAAAGAGCCCCCTGCCAACTTGAATCGCCTCGATCCTACGACCCATGTTGTGGGTGGTGTCAGAGAACGTAAGTCTCTTTCTCTCTATTTCGAGATTAGTAATAACTAATTCTCCATCCAGCGCCGTCACACATGCTTAGCTACATGTCTAAATATGTTTAACTTTTGCTTTAAGTATTCCGGAGCCTCTAAGAGTAAATAAGCACAATTGGATAATTTATACTAATTGCACTAATTATTAAATGTCTCACAAGTGCTTAATATTGTCTTGCATATATTGAAATATCTGGTAATGGTTAACTTTTTCTCTCAAATAGTTAAAAATAAATGAATGTCTGCAATGTCTTACAAGTGGTTAATAGTGTATTGAAAATATGAAAATGTCTTATGTACTTGTGATACTATTAGTTATTGGAATGTGTAACGAGATTAACTGTCTTAGAGTAAATGAATATGTGTATACAATTATTAATCTGTACTTGTGGCATTAATAGTTAACAGTGTCTGAGTTATTGGAATGTCTAATGCTGTGCCTTAAAAGTGGTTAATTATCCGGGTGGATGCTGGGTGGACAATTCTCAGCGGGACGATTTTAATTTTTTTATTTCAAGATTCATAGGATAGGGTGTTCAACATGACGTGTGATTTAATCCCTATCAGGTTGCTTGAAGCTCCTACCACCTGAGAAGCTTGAGCACCTGGATATTCCCGTGGAAGAAGAATCTTCTAGTGTTCCTGTTGGTGAAGTTTTATACATGTCAGAGAGTGATAGGTCGTTTGTAGGAGGGAGTGTTACGTTGTCTCAGTTGCGTACAGAGGAGACGAGGTTTAATTTATTTACTGGAAATCAAACATTTGAACAGAGAGATAAAAGTTTTGAGGTAATGAGCTGGATTTGGTTCGTGCTTTTAGATACTTGTTTACACTGCTTGGCTGTTGTTATATGTATATCCTACCCTACCGTTTGTTTCTTTATGCAGGTGAAAGAAACAATGATGGTACATTGCGGGTTCTACAGTGTGAATGGAGGGTTTAAGATATCTGACGAAGATAAAAGTTACATGCAAGGTTGCAAAGTTGTTGTATCTACTTGTGCATTTGGTGGTGGAGATGATCTCTATCAACCGATTGGAATGTCAGAGGCTTCGCTTAAGAAGGTTATATAAGCAGTATAAAAGTTTATTATTAATATACGTTAGAATTCACTGATCTTATTTGTCAAATCTATTTAGTGGTATGCAGGTTTGCTATGTAGCATTCTGGGATGAAATCACCCTAAAAGCGCAGGAATTAGTTGAGCGCAGAATTGGGGAAAATGGATTTATTGGAAAATGGCGTGTTGTTGTTGTTCGGGATCTTCCTTTTGCTGATCAAAGGTTGAATGGTAAAATTCCCAAGGTATTAAATCTTTGAAGTCTGTTGTCTTCTTTTTATATGCCACTTGCTATGTGTTGGTTGGTTTTAAATCAATTCCGTGTCCTACCCATTCCTTCTCTGAATGTTCTTATTTTTTTCATACCCAGTGATGGAAATGCATGTACATAATGGTTGTTGTCCTTCATTAACTCTCTTTTTAATCCACATTGACTCCATCAGCTGTGCACATTGACACACTTTGTTTTTCAATGATAAAGTAAGATGTATTTCTTTAATACATCTCTGAAATTTTGGTCTTTAACCGAGTTGAAGGGAGTTGTGTACGTGTAGCCGACCTCACTTAGTGGGATAAGGCTTTTGTTAATGTTATATATGCCTAGAATGCTCTGTTATTCTCTACTTTTTCGTTTTTTGGGGGGTATTATCCTCTGATAAAACTTTCCTTTGTTCCCTTTTTAAACCATGTGTGCACTTGGATATCTTTCAGATGTTAACTCATCGCCTTTTTCCTCAAGCAAAATACTCAATTTGGGTAGACTCCAAGTCCCAGTTCCGGAGAGACCCGCTAGGTGTGTTGGAAGCACTTCTTTGGCGCACAAATTCTTTTCTTGCTATATCCGAACATGGAGCTCGCAGTAGTGTGTATGATGAAGCTAAGGCTGTTGTCAAGAAGAACAAAGCGAAGCCAGAGGAAGTTGAAGTGCAACTGAATCAATACAAAAGAGATGGCTTGCCTGAAGACAAGAGATTTAATGGAAAAAAAGGTATGCAGAGATCATATTATTATTAGCTAAAAGTAAATTTAACATTTTTCTTCTTTTCTTTGTAGAAGAAAAATTGATGTTTTTTTTTATTTAAGATTTTGCTTTATGTCAGATTGTCAATAGATGTCAATCCTCTCATTTGAGTCTGTTGCCAAACTTTGACTTACATTGAATTTTATTCCCATCTTTCCGCCAATATTTTGTAAAATGTTTGATCAAACTTGTGATGTGCAGCTCTATGTGAAGCCTCGGTTATTGTGAGGAAGCATACACCAGTAACTAATCTATTGATGTGCGTCTGGTTTAATGAGGTGGTTCGCTTCACTTCTAGGGATCAGCTCAGCTTCCCGTATGTCCTGTGGCGGCTGAAAGCATTCAAAAACATCAATATGTTTCCTGTCTGTACCCGCAAGGATCTTGTCAATAGTATGGGCCATGTCCGCAAGGCCAAACCTTTGCAAAGCTGATTTAATAAAATTTGTTGAAAGCAATGCCTACCTGCATTTATCTAACTCATTCCTTATTTCATTAGTTTCTTTAGCCAATTTGAATCAGGAATATGTGTTGTTTTTCTAACCTCACCCCCTCTTCTCTCACAGCCAGTGAATGATTATAATTTGTATTTAATATTTACTGTTTACTGTGAGGTCTTTGATTAGGCTATTTTCACTAGTTGATAGAAAGGCAAATCAAACAAAGAAGAGATTTTGCTTTGGACCTGTTTCCCCAATGCAAAGTTCTATAATAACACCAATGTTTTCATAAATTGTGAGATTGCTGTGCCCATTATATTTAGTGAAAATAAGTAAATGCGGCCATGTAGCAATTACTCCAGAGGCAGCTCAGGTAGTTTCTGAGGAAATGGCTTGAATTAAGTTGTTCCTGGATGTTAATTTCAACGATCATTTGGTTTTGGTTTCAAAGTTTTTTTAAACGATACTTGGAATAATAAACATGACAAGAGATGAAGAAAATGATAATTGTTTACAATGAAAGGTGTCCTAAGGTTTAGCTGTTTTTGCAGAACTAGTAATTTAGGGGTTAGTTGTACCTTGATGTCTATTTTAAGTGGTTTTCAGCTACCAATGTTTTAAGAGCTTTGCATGGTTAATGAAAGTCCCTTTTTCTTGTTTTCAGTTACCAAAACCCGTAAATTAGTCCCAAAAGGTAGGATTCATGATCCAAAGGAAGGCAGCAAGACCTTTTGAGGGATGAAATTCGGATGCTTTAAGTTAAATTTAATGAGAAGGTCACTAATGTAGCAGTGAATATGGTATTCGTTCTTTTTAGGAAAAAAAAAAAGGTCATTTGATCTTGTTTTGATTGTTGTCTACTAGACCAGTTTGCGCATTGGTGTATGAAGGGAAGAGCTCTGACTTTTTGTAAGATTTACTTTGTATTTTCATATAAGATAAAAATATATTTTTATCCATTATTTTATTTTGATTTTTGGTTTTAGTTATCATAAGTTTTTTTTTTTTTTCTGTTTTTAGTCTCTTACAAATTTTTATGTTTTATTTTAAGTTTTTAAAGTTAATTTTAACAGTTAAGACATAAGAAGCAAATTTTGTATTTAATTTTTATGCAATTTTTAATTATTACAAATTCTGTCAAAAATGTTATAAAAAATTAAAATTTCAAACACCAAGTTTTCTTTAAGTATAAAAAATATTACATAAATAAACATTTAGACTACTAAAAAAAATTTGTAAAGATTTAAATTTGTCAGAAATTTGAACAAAATTTTATGTATTCATAATTTATGTTTGTCATATTATTATTTAATAATTAAAATTAATATTATACATTAAATAAAATAATTTATAAAAGATTAAAAATAAAATAAAAAATTCATAAAAATTAAATTAAATAAATAACTAAAAGCATATTTTACCCATTCATCTTAATCTTTGTCACTCAAAATTATCGCAGGTTTTTCTGCATCGAGGCAAATTCAAAGCAAGTTATTACCCTATGCCGTATCTGGGAGAGCAGAAAGTAGTAATCTTGGACAAAAATTTATGGCAAAATAAAATAATGCATAATCTCGTGGTTTTTTTAAACGAAAATTTAACATTAAGCTTCAAAGGTAGATTTTCTTGCATTAAATCTCTTACTTTGATCATCAAAATTAGGCTTTCTAATATATAAATTTACCGAAGCATTACCCTTTCTTTTTTTAGGTAAATTAACTTTTCTCCAAATTTTGCAATGCCCTCTTATTTATTCCTCTTTTTATTGATAAAAATTACATTCCTCTTTGAAAAATGCCGTGTTAAATTTACTATGACCTTTTAGCAATAGGGATGACAATCATACTTGAATTCAATGGCTGCCTTAAAAAATATTTATGATAAGAAGAAAAATTATTCATTAAATGAATTTGGATATAGATGTTCAATAAAAATAATAATATAAAATCTATGTAGCTGTTGTTATGTGTTGATTTTTTGTACAATGCAGACTGACTTTTTTGTCTCGTTTATAAAAAAATTTATAAAATCTATCTAGCTGTTGTTATATATTATCCGTTAAATTTATAAAAAAAATTACAAAATTTGTTTGCCTCATTTCTTATTTAACAAATTTTCCATGATTTTAAAATTTTTAATAAATTTTTATTAATAGTAAAATATGTATTAGAAAAAATATGTTAAGAGTGTGTTTCACATACTTTTTTTAAAAAATTACACAACATTTCGTTTACTTATATTTTTTAATAATTTTATAATTCAAAAGATCGAATAAAAAGTGTAAATAATATTAAAAAATTAATTCAATCATTTTAAATTATCGATTCTTTAATAAAATAAATAATTATAATAATATGATATGATGTATTAATTGAGAGATTTATTTTATATAATATTGATAATTAAATTTTTATAATTAATAAATCACAATCAAATATGGAATGATATTTTAATATAATTTTAAACAAATT
>JAMLFT010012638.1:0-10301 GCA_026544285.1 Pachyrhizus erosus
CTTGAGATATGTACTCCTGACTGTCACCCAAAAATATTGCAAACTAAGGATTTGATATTAGGATTGCATAAGTCCTCAGGTGAAAAGGTGTAAAAGAGGCAGCAAGGGATCCTTATAGCAATTAGAGTTTAACTTAGGATATGGTAAGGTAAAATAATTATACGGTATAAAAAAAAATTTATGTAAATGTTGAATAATCTGGAACCCCATTATTACATAGATAAATTTGAGAATCGAAGATTCACTCCTATGCTAACCATTTCAGGAAAAGATGTCTGACAAGTTTCATCCATTATTCCATTTGTCTGTCACTCCTCTATGTGGAAGGTGAACCAGAGATCCACTATATCAGTTGTATACATATACGGGTTATGTACGTTTTACGTTTTTCCATGCAGTTCCTTTATCTCCTACCTCTTATGGGCAGATTGATCTCCTGATAGTTCTTACCCAGGTGGAACCTCCAAGGGTTTCGGTATCTCCTCCTGGTTTTCCTTCTCAGCCTAGAAGGAGACGTCCCTGTAACTCATCCACAGGACATGCTAGGTTCAAGACTGCTAGACCTGCTCCTAATGTTGATGTTTCTGAGGAAGAAGACCCTTTAGAGGATCCAGAAGACAATGCTTAGAGTTATATTATGTTTTCTGTAGTATGCTAAGTTAACTGTTGTAGAATATATATAAACCACTACTGTGTTTTGAAGTAGTTTGTAAGACGCAAGTTGAAACCTTATATGTAATATATTTATAAGTCTTTTTGTTTAATAAAGTCTAGTCTTTGATATAAGTTTACTCTTTTAAGAAAAAAAAATAATTGTTACAACATCTAGTGTTAGTTTAACAACCCTTGTCAAACCTTTCTTGTAATATAGAAATTTGTAATGCAAACACTACACACACACAATTTCTATATACCATTTTCTTGAAACCTATAAGAAAGTCAACAAGAAGCACCTCATTTCTTATCTTTCAATATTAGAACCCCTCTAAGATAAAAAAAAATTTGTCTAAAAATAAAGTTGATGGATTAGAATACACCTTTGAAGTGCAAAATATCCAAATTAAATTTTGATCTTACACACTTAGATGTTTCTTGAATCTATTCTTTGACAAATTTTTGAATGCAATCAACCTTCTTTCATTTTGATCTCTTTCTTTGAAAACAGAAAGATAACTTTTGAATTTGAAATTAAACTTTGATCTAAAAGAGATTTTGTGTTTAAAAGTTGAATTTTTGTGCTTCTTTTTGAGTTTGAGAGAAAAATCTTTTTAGAGAGAATTTTCTAATTTCAAAATTGATTTAACATATTACATAACAAATTATATAATTCAATTATGAATTTTGAATTGTGTAATTGGTTGTGTAATCGATTAAATCGACCATTTTTTTCTCAATAAAACAAGATTGATTATGTAATTGCTTACTCTCATTATGTAATCAGTTACATCAATGTAATTTGAAATATAATTTTTTTGGACAACATGTAATCAATTAAATCCATTTGTAATCGATTACGATAAGCTCAAATTGTTGATTCCATGTTCTTTTAACTCTTGTAATAGATTGCACACACATGTAATTGATTAAAACAATTAAAAGACTTTGTCAAATTTGTAATTGACAAAATTTTGAACTATCTAAGAGTTATATGCACAGAAGCCTATTTTACGAAATAATCAATACAATACCAGATCTTTACATGATTGTCATGATATAATAAACCAAAATAAAAGTCTTGAAGTCTTGATCTTTGTAACACCCTGCAATTTTAACCTAGTGATATTTATTTTGTATTTATTTATTGGATTTCTAGAGTTGAGTTATTTTTATTTATTTGAAAATAAAACTATGAAATTAATTACTAAAATTAATTCTAAGTAGCTAAAATTCTCTAAGATAATTTTATAGGATAAATATTGAAGGTAGATATTTAATCAATTGATAAAAAATACTTAGTTGTGCATGCGTGATCAGTAAATTAAATTCTTCACTTGTGTTAGTTTCTTTTTTATCTACCGTTTATTTGTTTGATGAACTTTATCTATTAAATAAAGTTTTACATGTGAATTTTTAATTAACCTTAAGAAAATAAAAATAAAATAAAATGTGAGGTTTCAATCATTAGAGAAAGACAATTTTAATTGGACAATTTTCAAAAGTAAAAATCTATCAGATAAAATTTTATATTTCATTCAATTAAAACCTAAATTTTTATAATCTATCTATTAGGAAGATAAAATCATGCTTTAAGGGAAATAAAATAGGAAAGAAAATGGATATTGACATTAGACAAAAAGTTGTCAAAAATTGGCTAAAAAATTGTTTATTGCATGTTTTTTTATAAATTCTTCTAAAGTAAGTAAACTCAATAAGGGGGAGCCAAATGACAATAGTCTATTGGCCACTAAACCACACAATCACCCACATTCACACACACACCAAAACATCACAAAACTCACCAAAACATGTCACCATCACCATAACAGCACTTCACCATTTATTCTCTAAAAAATCACAACATCAATCCCTATTGGGAAGCCGTAGAAAGTGGAAAACACTAAACTATGGTCAATGTAAATGAAATTTGAGCTTGTCACCTTGAAAGATTTAAAATAATTTTTGTTGAATATTGGGAGGATGTTCTGAGAAATAGACTTGAAGGACTTTTAGAATATATAAAAATGTTTCAATTTAAAAATTATTTGTTATTTTTACTTTGGTCAAACTTTTGGAATTATTGGACAATATTTAGAGTTAGACCAAAGGAAATGCTTTTGTAACTTTTTCTTTGGTTTCAAGTCATTTTTTTTTTACGAGAAATGTGTTTTAGTAAAATAATTGCTAACAATTGCACATATTGAATTAAAAAGTGTATTTTACATCATGGAAAGATAATCATGTTGGTGACGGGTTGAAAAAAGAACCTATTAAAAATAATATAAAAAAGGTCTAGAAAAGGATACATCATTAATCATTTTTGTTTTGGAAAACATTTAACTATACTATCTTAATTTATTTTTATAATTTTTTGTAGATTATTTTTGTTATAATAAAGTATACCTTTCGAGAAAATATATTTAAATATCCTTGTATATAAATGATTATTTTGACATATTAAATTTTGTGTGAATTTATTGTGTTTTGAAGAACGCTATAAATATACGTTTATTCTATGTGTGGTCACAAAATCCTATAATGAAGAATTGTGACGATTAAATTAAATTCTGTGTTAGTTATTTTTAAATGACAATGAAAACAATAAACCCTAATAAAAAAAAGTGTGAATTATGGACATATAATATTCTAACATTCTGATCCTCATAAAATTTAAGAAAGTAAAATATTGTAAAATTGAGAGGAGAGATACACATAAAAAATTCATGAAGAGGAATAGATGTTGTTTTCGATTGTGTGATGGACCCATTGTGATGTGGCGTTATGTGAATCAAGACCCTATTATGAAGACGATAGTATATGTATACGAGTGAGAGGTAAAATGTCGAAACTATATGAATCAAAGAGTCGTGTGGAATATTCCAACTGATCAATATATAGCTCAAAAGAGGAAATCAATGATTGAAATGACATTGTTCACCAGCTAGGGTGAAGGAGATGATGACTTTCATTATTGTGATGTTTATGACCTGAGTTATGAAACCTCGAGGGTAATGTGTTAGTTCCCCACGCTTAATACCTATGTTAGTAAAACCTCTCCCAAAACGACAAGAAAAGGACAATCTTAGTAAGGATGAGTTGTTGAGGAGTCAATCCTCAGAGAATGGATGAAATACAAATTGACACTTTGAGATATGAATCGTAAAGGTCACGATGCCTTGGAGGTATAACACCGTGTGGTGCATGAGCACGAGCCAACTTGGTAAGCCTGACAATTTATGATGTCCAATCCTTATTTATGAGAATTCGCTATTATAAGATAGTGAATAATGTTCTCCGAATATCCATCCACATTTCTAAAACTTTGTAAGACTATTAAGTTTTGGGAGTTCCGATGGTAATTGGTCAGTATGATGAATATTATAAAAATTAGGTAGTAACATTTTTAGTACTATGAGTGAGAACATTAGATAATTACATGAGCATGATTGATTATCTCAGTGTGTCTTCTTGAGTTGTTTGTGTGTTTCTTAATTAAGCAACAAGAATCATTCATTTCTTTTCTTTTTCATTTAGGAACAAGTTCATGTGGAGCCACAACACCACTTACCCATTGACTATTACGATGGACGATGGACCTAGGATGCAATTAAGGGCGTCGACCATTTTGTGGGTCATCTCCATTTTACCCAAACGCAGATAAATGGTATTGACGCACATCCTAAGACCTTTGACTTTCTCATTTGGTGGACTCAACCTACAATGCCTTATTTTCAACATGTAGTGCTAGTAAATATAGTTGATATCTCTTCCTCGTGATCATCAACATTTTCATCCTTTTATCACCCTGAAGGTCATTCTTATGATTCCAAGGACATTTCTTACACTTATGCTTCTCCTATATTTGTGGTTTTAGATGACATAATTTTTCATTAGGGATGAGGCCTCGCACCTTAACATTATCTGGGTAGAAAGGTAGCCAAACGATGCCCAACCCTATGAAGTTAAGAAAGGAGAGGGATGATGCCTTGGTCCTTACTGATGGGGAAGACTTAGTACTAGAGGGGAGCTAAAGCAACTAGAGCCAAAGCTTAATTTGCTAGCGGCAAAGACAAAATAGGCAGAGGCAATAACTAACACAAGCAGAGTTGGATGATTGATGGATAGTGATGAAGAAGAGGACCTCGAGGAGTATTCTGATAAGACTTCTTCTTGAGAATTTGTCTAGGAGACATCATGACTCTTCGTACATGCTGACTTATACCATCATGGTGGATTTGCACACAATACTGGAAATTGTAGATGACTACTCTGAGTTTAGGTTTCTCTTTTGGTTGTATTTATGGGTAGACCTAGGATTCATATTTTTGGTATGTATATTATCATCTTTCATTTTTGCTTGTTGTATTTTTTGTTGTCTTGGAGTGGGATGTGTATCATTTGTGGACGTTTATGCTATTTTGTTATTTGTCCATGTACAAATTTCTTATATATACATGGAGGTACATTCAATAAATTTTAATACTTCCAATTTCTTTGTATATAAATGTTTTTACATTGTGAATTCGCTTTATCCATTCGTATTTCTGTTAATGAAATTATTTCCTAACACCTGACTTCTTTTTGTTTCATGGTAACATATAAAAAGTTTAAATTTTTCATAAAGATATCCACCCATATTTTCTTAAGTCTCCAATATTTTTGAAAGATAAATGACTTAATGAATTGTGTCAAGGTTAATACAAAAAAAACTATACATATTTTATAAATTAAATTGAGTGGTATTAGAGTGTTACAAATTGACATGTTATAGTCTAGAATTTAGGATGTTACAATCTTTAACACAAAAGAGGTTGAATAGTATATGTGTGATTTTAAAAAAAATTTCACAATCTTTTCAAAAAGACAAATATAAGAAATGAAAGAAGTTCACAAGCCTTTAGATGTTTAAAAGGTGATGAAAAAGTAAAAAAAAAACACTTGTTTTTATATTGGTTCGTTTTTAACTCTCGAGCTACATACAATTATCCCTTAACCTTAGAAGAGTTTTATTAACCAAAACTTAGTTACAACAAATATTGAATTCGTCACTTTTGACTTAAAAAATATAAGTATTCTCTATGTTACTTCTGGCTTACTTGACCCAAGTATTGTTTGTTGTTATTTCTAGTTATACAACTTAATCACCTGATTAAGTACCAAAGTATTATTTTTCACTAAGTCACTATTGTCTTTCACAAGATTTTACAAACAAAGTTTACTCACATAGTAAGGATATAGAAAGTTAAGCATGAAATACAACTAACTTAGAAATGCTAAGGATAAGAACACTTGAATCTTAAAAAGGGATGTTTACAAGAGTTTTGAACGTATAAGAGCTTTAAAAGAAAATAGATCACTTTTCAATTCAAAGTACCTAACTTCTTTCAATCTTAATGTATGTTGGTATATATAGGCTTGAAGAGTGAAGTATTCGTTGTAACACAACGTTCTTTCTTCTTCTTCCCATTTTTATGTACATTAATTGTATGGGTTCTTCTTTATTTCTTTGATACTATAAATGTTTAACTTCTATCAGGGACGAGCGAATATCTTTGTCCTTGTCTTTCCTTTTTTTGTTTTCTAAGTTATAATAGTATAAATATTATTTTGAATATTCTTACTTTGGTTTTTTCTCTTTAACAAACTTTAAAACTCGATGGTCCTTTTGATCTAAAAGCCTATTTATCTTCTCAAGCTTTTTGTTTTTTCATTAAATTCTTATTCAAATGTCAAACATAGAATAACAAGAAGTATAAATTTGATCTGAATTGTAATAACAAATATTATATTCATACAAAAACGTGTAAGAGAAAGACTATTAGAAATAGGACATAATCAATGCGTAAGTAAAACGCAATTTGGTGTTGTTTATTCGTACAAAGGTAAAAACATATTTGGACATATAAGGTTCACTGAATGTATACTTGAAAACGTATATCTTTAGATGTATTATCCTTTTCAGAAAGTTTGGATGCTTAACTTAGTAAAAAGTTGTTGGACATATCCAAGCATTTTAACACGTTAGACACTTATCATTTTAGTTTAATATTATGTGTCTAAGTCTAAAAAGACAACCTTTGTAATTCCCATAGGATGTATCCCTATCATTAGAGCATACAATAGAGCTTATAAAGTATCAAAGCAAAAGATAAAATATCATAGCAACAAGAGATAAAATAATAGAGCAAAAATAATGTAGCAAATAATCCTAATTCTAATTAATTGATCAATATAGTTTTTACAATAGATACTCCCCTGGATTCTAATTCTAATCTACTTACTTCTTCTCCTTCTTTTGTCATTATCAAAAACTGGATAGAAGATAAAACAAACTATCCTCATCACTAAGCATAAAGTTGATTAGGTTTTGGAGGTTGTTGTTGTGAATGTTGTGGCACCAATTATTGAAACGGTGCAAGAATGAGAGCAACATACATTAATCTTTGTGTCAAAAGCATAATCAATAGTCTTGACTTTATCATTCAAGGTCCTAGCAAACTTTGCATTTTTGTGCTCCATGTGGGCTTCAATCTTACTGTCAATGATATTTTCAACTTAAACTATTAATAATGAAGATGAAGGTATTAAAGTAGTAAGTGTGGAAGTATGAGAAGTAGCAATCATGGTAGTTTCAACTACTAGAGGAGGAGGTGTACTTAGAGGTTGATATGAAGGTTCATGTACACTGATAAGCTTTGGAGAAAACACAAGAGATGCTTGTGGAGGTGGAAATATCTCAAAGATCAAAGCAAACTCCTTATTGGCCAAAGTGCTCAGTAAGGCATATATAATACCAGTCTCAAGTCCAAAAAGAGGAACTTCTTTAGTGAGGAACCTAACAACTATATCCGAGAAGTAATAAATGCATACTAGATGTAGTGCCCACGAACTCTCCAAAGCTATAAGAATCTACTAATTTTCTTCCAAAGATAATCTAGAGGTGGACGTATCCTTAATGGATTCATGCATATGCTTTTGCAAGAACTTTCGTCCATCCTCTTCATCAAATACTTGAATAAGTCATCTTTGCACGTAAGGTTGTTGGAAGTGAGTTATATATTGCTAAAATTCAACTCTTGACTTTCCTCGCATAAGAATTTTTCCAAGTGTTTCACCTTTCTTCTTGTTCAGGTTAATAATAGGCACTTTGGGACAAACTCTGTCTTGATAAATATTTACCTCAATTGACTCGCTGATGTGCAGATCCAATAGATAGGTAGTTTCTTGATCATACACTAATGTTTGTGCCTTTATATTCCTTATCATCTTGAGCTAATCCACATAAGGAAAGAATCTAATTGTGTGAGGGTAAAGTGGTTGGTTTAGGAAACATATACATTATTTTGTTAAACTCATTATCATTATTATAAGTATACATATATGTATGTATAGTTGATGACCATAGAAGTTTATTTTATTATTACTTATTCACTTACAATATATATTTTTATTATTGGGATGAGATTATATTATTTTTTTACATGATTTATTTACCAAGTTGTGTCAAAAGTTTCACGTTTCCAAATTATTTTTTTGTTTTTACGATTCTCAACTGCTAAGAGAACTTAAAAGCTACAATAAAATTCAAATGGGGATATGTGGACACTTAAGATTCCATTTGAAGACAATTACTACCCGTCTTCAAACAAAGTTAGCATGAAAACTAGTTGTTAACATCTTAACCAATCTAGTTTTTGAATAACAGTGCATATGTATTCATCTTGTGAATCGACCATTATGTCAATAAAATTATAAATAGGCACACTAATAGTCATTTTTCTTTAGTTACAACATCTGTACAAATTCTCTATACCATTTATACCGCACAAATATAACTACAATTTGTACATTCAAACTCATATTTTAATGCAATTTATGTTTATTGTCAATTGCTCTTTTATTAAATTTATTTTATTTTAGTTATTTTTTACTATATTTCTTCTCCAAACTTAAACTTCTTTTATTTTATTCACATTTTACATTACAAATTGCTTTATTTTTTTATATCTATATTTATTTTTAAAGATGTATTTTGCATACTTGTCATATTGCAATTATATTCAAGTAATTTATGTCTTAAATTACAATTTAACTCATATATTTATTTCTTAAGATATATTTTGCATAAGTTTTTTTTTATTGCAAATTTAAATTTGATTATATCTTTACTTCTGACAGTATTTAACTTTGTATATAATTTTGTTTGCTTTGTGTTTTTTTTAGTAATTTTTATCTCAAATAAACATTTAATTAGTGTTTAAACTACAAGTAATTATTATACTTGTTAATTCTAAACAAATGATATTGATTGGAATCTAAGTGATATAATAACACAAACTTACAATGAAATAAAATTAAATATCCAATTGAATTTTCACCATAAGTACTTATAGATAAAAAACAATCTTAATTTGTTTTTAAATTTTATTTAAAATAAAAACCTAAAATGACTAGCAAAAACTATTTTGCTTTATTTAAAATATAAACATTAGAGTGATTAAATTTTATTAGCTTTACTAAATTGAAGTTGAAAAAAAATTATAAAAAATGAAAATAATTTCATCTGTATAGTTTCATATGTTAAATAAAACACTAGATGATCTAAAAAAACATAAAATACTTAATAAAGAGCACTTTATATTATTTAAAAACAAAAAATTCAAAACAATTATATTATACCAACTAAAATTGAGTAAAACTAAAAAAAAAATTAATCCTTTTGAAGAACTACACGTGTTAAATAAAATGTATAATTGCCTAACACATGTAGTGATGCAATTTGAGAACTAAGGACATTCACAAGTGCATATTCAAATCACATTAGCAGTTGCTATCATTTTCTCAGACCTAAGTGTGCTGCAATATATTAATAGCCAAACTAATGCTTGGAAATGAAGCGACAGTTGATGAAAACCAATGGGCAGCAAGTGCCAATCACAAGAGTTTGACCTAGTGGAGAGAGCACACTCCAAATTACAAAAGAAAAGAAAAAAAAAAAAACCCTAAGAAACTGTTTGTGTAGATAAGGCATATTAGTTTTTTAGTATTTTAAAAATCAAACAATGCCCACTCAATCGACAATGAAAAGACATGTGAGATCCAACCCCACCATCACAAAAAGTATAACCTTTTACTTGAATTCACCAAAAAGCTCTTCCATTTCATGCTATTTACAAATTCATGCCACTTCTTATTAGATTTGCTTTTCTCTCTCTCTCTCTCTCTCTCTCTTTTGCTTGGGCTATATCATTAAACTTGAGAGTGACGTGTTCGTGTGTGGTGACATAAATTGAACTTTCTGGGACCAGCATTAGTCAATTCTATCCAGTTATGAGTTTGACTGCGTTTAAATTGATGAAATCATTATGTTAATCTTTACAAAATAAAAAGTATGTTCTAAAGTAAATTATCTAATCACTATTAATTAACTTTAAATTTGATAAAAAAAAATATGGTCATGAAGCATATATGTTGTCGATAGTTTATACCCCAAAAGACAAGTTCAAACATTTTTTCAATTACTAATACTTGTATGGGTGACATTCGTCATGGACAAATTTTAAAAGAAAAAAAAAAGTAAAATTTTCTGTTATTATTTACAAGAATATTAAAAGATTTTTTTTTCATTTTATGTTTTAAAAAGC
>JAMLFT010012639.1:0-10301 GCA_026544285.1 Pachyrhizus erosus
AAACTATCAGAAAATTTATAATGATTAAAAGATATCAGAAATTTAAATAGAAATTTTTTTTTAACACAGTTTACATATTTAATTCTAAAAAAATTTACTCATGAGAGGTAAAATGTACTTGATGTTTAGGCTGTATCTATTGTGAAACACTTTCTGATTTGTGATTTGTTAATGTGTGCTAATAGTATGTGAAACTTCAAGTGTTCTCATATATATTCACAAATTTTGGTTCTCAACCAAACAACAATATACAAAATTACACCTCTTAATTCACAATTTGAAAGTTTGGTCTTGTACTTACAACTTATTAATATTCTGAAGTCCAATGAAGCCTTAAAATAGACCAATCCCGATTTTCCCGAGCCGGCTAGTTTACAGGAATAATCAAACATCAAATTTGTTATAGTTGGACATCTCATTCAAAAACTCATAATAGATCATGAATCATCATCTTTAATTTGTTACATAAATCTGCCATTGCAAGATACACACGTGCTAAACTATATATAAAATCAAGTTTGAAACCAAAGAGACAATGAACATTATTCAGGATCAAAGTGTGTCCAAGCAAAATATCATTATTAATAACATGTAAATGAGTTGAATTATTTATAAATTGTTTGAATTCCACTTGTTAAATGTTGTTCATGTTCGTTTGTTTAATTGAATAAACAAATTTAAATTTAAGATTTGATTATTTAAATGAGTCTAATTTAAGTTTTACAAATTTAAAATTAATAACTAGTAAAAAATAATAAATAATTTATTTATTTAAATTTGTGATAAGGATTTTATTATTCTTTATTATTTATATATTTATTATGGAAATATAAAAAAATTTGTTGAGAACTTTAAAATTAATTTTAAAGTATTTTTTTCTTATAAGAGTCATGTTTTATCTATTGAATTATAAAAATAAAAATAATATATAATATTTAAATTCTACATGTCAAATTTTAAACGCATATTTTATTTATATCATATAAAATTAAAATATTTATTAAATATTAAATTGATAAAATTTAAAACTAATTCAAGAAAGATTTTCATAACAGCAGAGTATAATTTTCTTATATCAGATCAATTTATCACCTTGCAATAAATCCTATAAAAATATCATCTTGCAATAAAGTGTGGGCATGATTTGTCCTGTCAACTAATAAGCACTTCTGCCAAAACTAAATACATGCACAAACTTGTTTTTTGAAAATCTTTCCTTTGGGCCCTTTTTAGGTCCCTTATTTCAGTCATATCATCAATATCAAAGGAAAAAAATGTTGAATGAGAGTTGTGAAATGGGTCGGTCAAGTCTCTGTGCAAGAAAAACAAACAAGTCATAAGATTTTGTGCAAGAATGAAGGTTTGTAATTTTTTTTTTCTATAATACTAGTATAATGCTTACTAATTTTTGCGACGTGACACCTTTTTTCATCATAATTTCATCACACAAATAAATAGCATTACAGAAGTCTTGAAAATACTGTTATTATGGAGGTATTTACAAAAGTCTTGAATTATGAAGAGGAAAAATCATTTTGTTTAGGAATAATTGCTTTAACCTTCTTAAAGTTTAGTGTTATTTGTATTTGTTCTCTTTTCTATTAAAAATTACACTTACATATTTTAATTTATATATTATTTTCATACTTGACACCAATTATTTATAAGAGAAAAACTAAAAATGACAAATAAAGATTGCACAGGGAGGAAAGTTTTTTTTTTCTTGATTATGTTTAGTCCATAAAATTTAAAATAAATTTATTTTTAATCCTCAAACTGAAAATTAGAATTATTCTAATTCTCAAATTATTTTAAAAAAATACCTTTTTATCATCAGATTTAAATAACATTAAAAAAAAATAACGTGATGTTCAAAATTAAACATATATTAAATACTGACAATGTCTCATCATCATTTTTTATAATTTTTGTTAATGTCATTTAACTCTGAGAGTTAAACATATTTTTTGAGATTTGAAAGATTTTTTTTTTTAATTTGGAAAATCAAGATAGATTTATTTAAAATTTCAAAAATTACAAATATAATTAAACCTATTTTTTACTACTACAAAGATGTAAATATAATTAGTGCTAAGTTTAATAAAGAACTATGTAATTGAATAGTAAGTGCAGAAGGACTATTCATCAAGAAGGGAGTAACAGAATAGACAATGGAAGCAATTGGCCCATTCTATTTCTTCAATGAATCCATCAATATCTTAAGAACATTTGTAGCCCAATCCCCCAAACTCCTTGACAATGTTGGTCTGGGTTAAATCCTTATTCTTCTTTGAACGCAATTCAACTCATGAACCTAATATGATCTGAAAAGAATTTCGGATACAAAAAGTACGGTTTTCTGATTTAATTATTTATTATTATTTTTCAATATATGGTAGCGATTCTTTTTACCATTCTTGTTTCAACCATACCTGTTATGGTTATGAAACGAAGTTTATTGAACACAGTGACTTGTACTTGTTAATCAATTAAAACATGACAATTAAAGAATAACCTTATGTTCTTTATATCCTTTCCATCGAGTCATTAAATCAAGCAGCACATATATATATGTTTCTTTGAACAATATCATGCATTAAGAATAGTAGGATTTTTTATAACAAAAATATTTACATGTCATTGTGTGATTTGAAATTCTAATGACAAAAATATCATGAACTTAATTAAAGTTTTGTTCATAATTAAATTGCTTTTGAAAGTTAATGATCAGAGAACAAGGATAATTTTGTCGATACTCCCATTTGTTTTATACTCATGTCAATAGAGAACTTACTTTTGTACAAAAAAATTGTATAAAAATTATACAATCATGATAAAAATAAGAGAGAGAGAAGTGTGAGATAAGATGAGTGATGTGATAAAAGAGAAAAAATAATATTGTAAGGAAGTATTACACAAATAGTATGACTCATGCCAATATATTGATTCTAAATGGTAGATGCTGTTTCCAACAAAGAAAAGAGGATAAACAGTGTAAAATCTAATTTGAGAGAGTTTAGAAACCAATCGCTATGGTGTAATGGTTTTGAATTGCATTCCATAACAGCAACTGTGCCTGCATTCCATGTCAGCATACACGATATAATTAATCAAGTAATCCAATACAAATTTACTCAATTGACTAATTCCACTTTGTCGTTCAATTCAGTAGCAGGCAACTGCTTCATACATATTCAACTCAATTAATTCAGCTCAATCTGAATGACTACATGATAACCAGAACTCACTCAATGGCACTGAAATTGGACTCATCTGTGAACTCCAATTCCCTCTTAATTTCACACTCAACAAGTTGCTTGATATCCATTGGATAAGTGAAGGCTGGATCAATGGTAGAATTATAAGATGTTATTGCATTTACTAGGTTCCATGCCTCGGTGGGATGCACTTCATCCCAAAACTCATAGTCACTCCTATTATTGCACGGCTTTTGATCAGGACTACACCCTGATGGGCAGTAATCAGCATCCGAAACCAAAAACGTTGAGATACATGGACTGTCTATGGTTATATACAATTTCTTAATAATACAATTTCTTAATAATACAATTGGTGGATAATAATAATTATTTAATTAAATATAATTGTAATAATTATATGATAAGATAATTTAATAAAATTAAATCTTGATGATCTGATTGATAGTTACTTATTATATAACATGTGTTTATATCCTATTTGAATTTAATTCTCTTATACTATTTATATTTTAATTTTTAAACTTATTTTTATAATTTATCTAAATTTTTGTAAATATCTAATTATTTAACAAATTCGTATGAAAACGATAGTTTACTTTATTTTATCTGATATACTTGTTAATGTCTCAACAAAAGCCAATTTATTATTCATTCCAGTTGTCGTTCAATTCAGTAGCGGGCTATTACTTAATACATATTCGACTCACAATTACAGCTCCATATGAACGACTACATGACAACTAGAACTTATTCAGTGGCACTAAGTTATGAAGTGGACTCGCTTGTGATCTCCAATTCCATTTTAATTTCATACTCAACAAGTTGCTTGATATCCATTGGATAAGTGAAGACTGGATCAATGGTAGAATTGTAAGATGATAATGCATTGATTAGGTTCCATGCCTCACTGGTATGGAATGCATCCCAAAACACATGGTCATTCCTATTATTGCATGGCACTTCATCAGGAATACACAGCCCTGATAACCCTGTTGCGCAGCAAGGAACATGTGGAACCGGAAAAACTGAGACAAATGGAAAATGTATGGTTATATATGTTGTGCACCTCAGTCAAACACAATCAATTGTTTTGAATTTAGAGACGTGGAGTGAAGAATAAGAAAACCAAACTCATTACCATGTGTATTGTTAAGTTCAATCGCCAATGCTTGAGTGTTTATAAAGATGAATTTGGAATCAGCAGAGAACTCGTTATTGAATTGATCCACTAGAGTTCTCAGCTTGTTATTAAAATTGAATGCAGCAACATTCTGCTCTTCAGAACAAGATCCATTTGTTCCATAAGAACTCACTATACCTGGAGTGGATCCTATAAGGCCCAACCCAGACAACGAATACTTTCTCGCTCCAATTTCATGTAAAGCCTGCCCATAAAAATCAAATTGCCCTGCTCAACCATCACATCATAAATGGTGTAGCATCAATTGACATGCGATTGTTATTATTACTATTCCAGTAATACTATATCCTCCTCCAAATCTTTCTTTCTTCTTTCTCACATGTATACTTCTACCGACACAATTTTATTTGATGCATAATGGCCCACTAAATGTGAACACCTACAAATCTTTCTAATATTTTATATAAAAAAAAGATTAAGTGAAAAATTAATAGATTTAATGTCTTGAAAATATAGAAAGTGCTCAATACTTACCATACAAAACACGACTAATAGTAGGAAATGTTTTAGTTGTAGGATTTAGAATTATTCATTTTCTTATCATTTGATAAACAGAAAATTTCAACGGGTACCTGTAAATTCAGAGATAACTCTTCAACCAGAACTTGTGTGTACTGCTCAATAGTATACATGGTGCTTGTTGGGTAGAATTGGGGAAGGAAGTAATTGGCCATGTAATCATTGCTGCCTATGTTCACATAATACAAGCATTTTTCAAGGTATTGTTGAGCTAAGTCAGGGCTTCCAAGTCTGGTAGCAATTTCAGAAACTATGACTCTGTGATTAGTTATCTGTAATCCCAAGCTGATAGAAGCACCCTGCATCGCATTGCGTTAATTTAATAGCATACATGAGAATTGAAACACAAGCACTCTACCATAAGCCAATTGAAGATCATGAGAAACAAGAAAGAACTAGGCTCTTTGATTTATACCGAATGTGAGCCAGTTTCAATGCGTATTCCAGATCCACCAGATGCATAGTTGACACCTTTAAGTATGTCCGAACCACTAGTGTTAGCAAAGGGTGGAATGAAATTCTCAAATCCCAGAAATTGAGCTGCAATCGTAGAACTCTACTGTGAGCTTGAACAAAATGTATATAGGGTAAGAGAAAAGACAAATGGCTCCATAACTAAATATAGTTTTATTCTTTCAGCACTACTTAAATCATAAAAGACTTGAATGCTAAATATTTTGAGGAAAAACAAGAGATTAGAGGTCTTAATAAGTGTAAAGAAGTGTTACTAATTATGTCAATTTCTGTTCGGCCATTGGTAAATCTCCCAGTTGGTCCTAATGGAAAGTCGATGCCATATGGTCTGTAATTAGATTTATCAGTGGTTGGAAGTTCATTGTTGTTTCCACTATCAGATAAAGAGTCCCCAAAGATGAAAAGGCAAGGCACTTGGGACACCCCGTGGACGCAATGTTGCATGCAGGTAGCAACCAAGAAAAGAAGCATCATAACGAACCATGTGTTGGATTCACAAGCCATCTTATTAAGAGGAATTGATGAGACAAAAGAGGTGGGGTTATTTATCCAGGAAACAAGGAACAAAAGCAATGAACAAGACTAAAAGGTGGGTATCGGGTTGGGGGGTGTGGTTATGAAACCTTGTCGCCTTAAATATTGTGAATCAAAGTAGACACATGTTAACATACAGCCAATAAAAACAAAAGGTCTACGGCAACGAATTGACTACTGAAAGTATCAGTTTTATTAAGTTACTGGCTGGGCTCGTCACTATTGCAATGCTGTGAGAAATACCAGACCATTGACAGTACATTTAATTTAAATCCTCTGACATAAAACATGTGGCTGAGATAGTTTAAGTACAGTCAGATAAAACATTGACTCTTCCACTCTGCAAAGAATACTAATACGAGTTGTAATGTATATACATGTATTGTACAAATATGAGACACTGGGATCTCCTACAAGAGATCACCAAATGATAGAAGAAGGAAAAAAATAATTTTCGTTTATATACAGAATAATTACCATAAAATCATAAATAGATTTATTTACTGTAAAATTAAGTTGAAATTTTCACAATAAATTTATAATATCTAATTCTTAATTTTGAGATTTACATTATGAAATATTTAGTTTGTTTTTTTAAAAAAATTTATTTGTAATTTTTATAACATTCTTGGTGATTTTATACTCTTATTGATTTATTTTTATTTTAATAGAACTTTTTGTATGTTAAATTTTTTTATATATATATTTTACATGATAATAATAATTTACTATTGTTCTTCATAAATTTTTATAAGTTAAAAAATGTATTTTTACTGTATTTATTTTATAATTAATTTTTTTTATTTTTATTATGATATTGGATAATATTTTCATGCTTGACAAAGAAAACATAGAGATAGTAAAGTTCACCTCAAGAGAAGAGACCTTGTCTACACAGACAAAGGCAACATGTCAGCTTTTAGACATTATAAGATTTATCATAGTCCATTTTATAATTATTGTGATATAGCATGCCATAAAGGAGAGGCACCGTGTCGGTTATTACTTTCCTCTCCCCGTATTTCAAAAGTTGTTGGCCCCTCAATTAATTTCCTCTCCCCACAATGTCTTCTTTCACCAAACGACTAAAATGAAAGATGATTTTGTCCTCAAAATTGTTTATTACTGTATTTTTTCAATGCGTGATAAATATTTTTTTTTATGAAAAAATAGACGATTCAATTATAAATTATTATATATAATAAATTTATTAATTTTTATAATAATTATCTTAAAAATTATTTGAATTATAATTTTTTTATTGTTTAATTAACAATGTGTACATAATTATTAAACTCATTTTTATGCAATTAAAATTTAGAATAAATAAAAAAAATTAATATGTAAAATAATTAATTCAGTCCTTAATTACATAAAATTTAATTTTAATTGAAAGACAAATGTAATAATGTTTGGCATTATTAAAAACTTAAATTAATAAAAAAGAATTATAACATTTATCAATCAATCCAGCTCTATTATACGAGTAATGTTATAAAAAATAAATATATGGAATGTTTTAAAAATATAAATGTGTGAAATATTTATTTTACTGTCTCAACTCAGCAGCTTGGAGAGTGCGTGGAAAATGCACAAGAGTTGCTCCTCTCTGTTCTCATCAACCAAATACTTTCCTGAAATTCTTACAAACCAAAGCAATTCGTGTGTCATTCTCAGTCTTCATATGAATAATCTCTATCTATTACTCCCTATATCCCCATTTCATTCCAAATTTTTAACATTCAGAATTGTAAGTGTATACGTAACTTCTGATACTAACTTTTCCAAATGGGAACAAATATTATTTACTCATGTGCATTGGTTTGATTTGCCAAATAGGTATGCGTTTGCATTAACCTAATACCGTAGTACTGTTATTGGTTTTTTTTTTCTTTTCTTTGTTAGGAGTGTCTTTATACTAAGACTATCATTAACCTCAAAATTTCTCACACAGACGGCGATCAAACACTACACCAACCTGTCGGGGTTAGTACTATTATTGCTTTACTTTTTCGGACTATGAGAGGTCAACTTCTAAAATAGCCGAACTAGTTGATATACCAATGTGTAATTTGTGATTCTTTTATAAAATATTTAAGTTTAAATATAAATTTAGTCAATAAAAAAAATTATTTAAATTTTCAGAGTTTTTATTTTAATTTTTTTTTAAAAGTATATTAATCTTTATTATTAAAAAATATCATTAAATTATATCATAATAACAATTTTAACAGTCTTATTATTATTTATAATCTCTTTAAGAAGTATTTTTTTAAAAACCAAATTCTAAAATAAAAATTCTAAAAAATTAAAATAAAAAAAAATCTTCTTATTAAAAAAATAAATTGATATTTAAGTTAAATAGTTATTTAAAACTTACATTAGTTTTTTTTTTTAAAATAATAGTCATTTTAATCTCTAAAATTAAAAAGTGTTATCATATAAATATTTGGATCAAAGAAAATTTTTAAAAAAGTTTTTAAAAGTAAAAATCAACAACACTAGTCTCAATTTAAAAAAAAATGTTTGATTTAAGTAATAATATTAATATATATTTAAAGATTAAAATGGTATTAAATTATTAAATTTAAAAATATATTTTGATATTTTAAAAACTTATTTAATATATTTAATTCCAGAAATTAATATGATAATACTTTCAAAATTTAATAACTAAAGTGACCGTTTTCTTCTTTTGCAATCATCTTGATATATATAAAGTAGTAAGTTCATATATGGATAATATTATATAATAATTTAATATATCAAACCAAATGCGTGCGCTGCACGAGTTAGTATTTTATAAAATTTTGTCCATTACAATATCATGTATTTTCTTTTAAATTTAAATACAATGACAGTATATATAAAAGAAATTATATTATTATCTAATTATAAATTATTATATATGATAAAATTATTAATTTTTACAATAATTAACTTCAAATTATATTTAAAATAATTTTTAATTAATCAACAATATAAAAATAAAGTCGTAATTCAAAACTCGACGGATGCCTTCTATATATGATCCTAAAATAGATATTTAAATAACGTTTCCCTTAATTAACTAAAGCCTAACCCTAAAATATAAGCCCACAATATTAATTAGTTCAATTACAATAAAATTTCATAAAGGCTAATTGAATTACAAAGTAAAACGTGTGTGTTACTATTCATAAACCCTCCAAGTTTGGTAACAGTTTTAAAATATATGACAGTGATTTTTAATGTGTTCTCCCAAATGGCATTGTGTAACACTAATTCAGTGTCATGCATGGGAGAGTATTGAAATTTAAATCCTCTAAAATTGTACCAAAAAACTAATTAAAGACAGAAATGAAAACAAGGTATATTTGATTTATATATATACGTTGTGCTTTCCTCTCTCAGGGAGAATCCCAGCTGATCTGGATGCATAGTTCACACCCTTAAGTATGTCTGAGCCACTAGTGAGATTCTCCATGGACACAATGTTGCATGCAATTTGCAGTAATAGCAGAAGAGATAGAACCAACCATGGCTTGGGCTTAGTTGTCATCTCCATCCAGGAAGATAACCTAACTTGACAATAGGAGGTGTGGCAAGCGCATAAATAAATAGGGTGGGGCGACTAAGTTTTGTGTCCAAGTTAGAAGATAATATATCATAAATATTTTTTTTATTCTTTAAATTTTATTTTAATATTTTTTAAAAACTATTTTAATTTATGTTATTAAATAATTTTAAAAGTTTAATAATTTATTACATCATCAAAATATATGATAAGATAATTATTTTTTTCTTTTAAAAATTATGTTTTTAATTTTTTATATGTTCAAATCATTTATAAGAAACTTAAAAAATAAATTAATAAAAAAACTAATAAATATACATGATTATTTTGTTAAATTTTTAAAAATGTGACAAATAATTTGATTATTAATGTCATTATTATATCATTATTAAAAAGATAATATAAATTAAAATAAAAAAATTACTTAATAATAAATTAAAAACTAAAAAATAAAAACTTTAAACAACCAAAATTAAAAAGACTTATTTGTTAGGAATCAAAATTATATATTTAAGTTTTTTTATTATTATTATCTCTAATCTTTTAATACCTAATTAATTTATTCATATAAAAAATTAGTTAATTAATAACATTAAAATTAAATTATATATTTTTCAAAAATTATCTCTAATATTAATGAGACATAATTTTTTAAAAATATTATTATTGATTGTAATTTCTTTAATATCTCTTATTTTTAATATATTCATTGTCTTAATTTTTATTGGCTATTCATGTCAATAGTTTAAATAAAACTTTCAAAACTTTTGTTTATATAAAATAAAATTAGACTTTT
>JAMLFT010012640.1:0-10301 GCA_026544285.1 Pachyrhizus erosus
ACTCCAATTTTTTCCTTTGGAGAGTTGAGAAAAAAAAAATGAGCAATCTAATTATTTTATTTTATCTTGCATATTTATATATACTTATATTTTCATAATATATATTTTTTATAAACAAGAACCATTGCATTGTAGTCATGGAAGATCTAATCAATGAACAAAAATTCCAAATTCCAATTTTATACATGCTTACAAGTTTCAATTCTATACATGCTTACAAGTTCCAATTCTATACATGCTTAAAAGATGCAATGAGAACATAACATTCAAATCCAAACAGTGTTAACCAAAAACAATATGCAATTTTAGCAATAATAGGAGTATAACCTGTGAGATGATCAAAGAGTTGGATAATAATTAAAATCATTTTCTAGCAGTCTCATATGAAAGTTGAGAGGTTGAAATTGTGTTTAACTATTGAACAATAATTTCTGTCATTTTTTTTTACTAGAAAATGACTATTGTAAATCATTTCTCATTTTTTTTATTAACATGATAGAAAAATGATGTTTAAAATAATTTCGTCATAATTAGTTTCAAAATAATCCTATTTTGATTATTGTATTTTAAAAGAGGCGGTGACAGAACTCTCTTGTCTAAATTGAGAAATCAAGCAGTGATGATATTTCAGGAATATTTTTTATTACTTGTAATTTAAAATTTGTGTATTTTGACATTATTTTGAGTAAGCATACTAATAAAAAATAAATAGATATTTATCTTACAAGAATCATTCTCAATTTGTTGTATTTCATTATTAGTAAATTCTCAATATTTTAAAAATTACAAAAACAATCAACATTTTGCATGTTTAAATATGAGATATTCAATATCTAATTTAATATAATATTAATAAAATAATTATCACAACTTAAAGTTATATTATTTTTTAAAATTTAACAATTTATTTGATAGAAAGATAAATCAGACAAAATATGATAATTTATTTTCTCCTATTTTAATTGAATATTTATTGAGCCAATGTATTATCATAGGTTTATCCTATGTCTTATTTTATCGTATTTGTTAGTGTAATTTTTATTCTAAAGGGAGAACTCAATTAGAAATTGATAAAACTTTTACTTATATATATTTTAAAATTAAAAAATAATTACATGTTTTTTTTAAAAATAGTTTAAATTATAATTTTTATAATCTATAAAACCTAAAATAAATAGGACAAATATATGTGTTAGGTCCTTCTAAAATTATTAATTTTTATTAATTCTTCTAATTTTGAAATGTATTTTTTTCTCCTTCTAAATTTAAAATGCATCATTCTTGGTCCTTAACATGTTTTAGATAATACTTTTGTATAAGGAAAAAATTACTTTAGATAACTCTTAGAATCAAAAGTGATACATTTTAAACTTAGAGATACCAAAATAATATAAAAACTTTTAGAGAGATCTAATCCGAACATTTATAATTTTAGAAGGATCTAAAACATATTTTATCATTAAATTTTGTATTAGAGAAATAAATGTAATTTTATTCAAAAGGATAAATTTGTCATTTGAACATAATATGTATCTTATCCTATTATTATTTAGTTCATATCAAATACATGATAGTATAACACAATGCTACCTAGTTTGCTATCTAGTGCAACAAATGTTGAATATAATGAAAGTTTATTATATTTTTATCTTATTCTACTTTTATCATGTTTGCTTATCCTATCTTGACCATCAAATGAGTCCTAAATATGTTGTTTTGATGTAAACAAAAAATATCAAATATATTTTTCTTTAAGATTTCATAAACTTTAAAACATAATTAATTATCAATTATATATTATAAAAGAATATTTTTTTCATCTACATAGATATCACACGGTACCACCATATTCATTCTTTTTCTGCTTAAATGTTATTGATTATTATTTTTCTTTTTAATTCATAAAAACAAATTATTATATTTAATTAAGGTGATTATAATACATAATTTATACGATTAAATTAATCAATAAAATTTTTAAATCTTAAATGTAATTAATGTTATATAATATGTTAATCAATTTATCAAATTTTATAAACATATTATTTTAATCAAGTATCAATATATTACTAACAAATATTCTTAATAATTTTAATATTGATCTTGCCTTTTTTTTCACTAACTTATTTTTAATATTGCATTTTATTTTTTAAAAAATTTATAATTTACTTTGATGTCTATAACTTACTTTTTAATCACTACACCAAAAATTACTTTTGGTGGCTATTATTTTATCTTTAAGTGACAATATAAATAGTCGCTAAAACATTTACTAGGTATTAAGTAATGACTAGTGCTACTAAATACCCTTTTATTGTTGAGAAATATTAATACTTTGAGATAATATTAGTGACAATTTAAATGACTACTAAAATTAATTTTTCAATTCTCATTTTATACCATTAGTAATCTTTATTATTGTGGGTAAAAACTCCTTTACTGCTAGAAAAAAAATAAAGGATTTTAGCACTAATTTTGGTTTACCACAAAATAAATGTTTTATTGAACTCCTTAGTCCGCTGAATGCAATCATTTATTTGTTTTGATTTTATTTTGTCATAGTAAAAACTTAAATGTCATATTGATATTAGAAATATTTTCACAATACTCTCATGCAAGCAATAAAAAATACTAAAGAATGTTATTTTACCAAAAAAATATTTCATTACAATAGAGTATCCAAGAAATGACTCTACATATTATAATTGATCTTTCAATTGAAGTTCGTTGTACTAGAGTTGCTACAGTAATATTACAATAACTTTATTCTTACTAACAAACTTATTCTTGTTCTTTTATAAATGATATATTTATCTTTTATCATATCTATATTAGGCGTACAAGAAAAAGAAGAAAAGAAAATGTATATATTATTTTCTTTGACGAAGGAAAGGTAGAATCAATATGATATTTAAAAATATAAAAAAAGAGAGAATTGAGATCGAATGACCTATACGTGGAAAATTGAGAAAAAAATTGAAAGGGATAAAGCAAGATTTATATCAAAGATTGCCAACAAAGTTTCAAAATTCAAATATTTCAAAACATTTAGTAGAAGTTAGATAGTTTTTTCTACTTTTTACATGTGTTAAGCCTTTGTAATTTTACTGTTGGGTTGAAAATCCTATAAATAGACTAGTATAAATTCTTACATTACTTGATTCAAACTATCATAGAATAAAAAAATGCTACCTATTGCAATATGTGAATAAACATGTATATTTTAAACCCATTTTTCAAATACAATTTATCTATATATTCTTCATGATCAAAATTTTATTGCTTTACACCTATTTTTTTTTCTTAATTTTTTCTCTAAACTTTAGTTTTTCAATCTTTATTTCTTTTCTAAACTCCTACTTTTTCCAATCTACTTTCTTCTCTAAATTCTTACTTTTTCAATCTACATTTCTTATCTAAACTCTTACTTTTTTCAATCATTTCTTCTTCTCTATACCCTATTATACTTTTACATGTTGTTATTTCATTTTCAACTAGCATTATAGTCTAACTCAAAGAACTTCATAAATTTGATTCGTCAATTGAATTAGATAAGCGGTCTCTAGTTAAAAGTGTTAAAAAACTACTAGTTATTTAAAATCACAAAAACAATAATTTTAAGTTTTATTTTAAATATTTATTTGTTTTTAATTTAAAATAAATTTGTGATAGATTTTATCCTATTTTAAATACATTTTCCAAATTACACCACAAACAATCTAACAATTTGTTGCTATAAAAAACACACAATCAAATAATGCTACAAGAAAATGTCTTTGCTGATTTTTAATTATAGTATTCCTAATTCACATCGCTACAAGAAAATCAAGTGTTTTATTAGTATTAATCTTTGCATGCAATCCATCCTAACATATGTGACATGAATTTGTGTTTCATGTAATTTTGGTACTACTTGATTTGTTAACATGCTTCTTATGGAAATATCCTATAAATTACAAAATGATAATGAGGTATTGATGTGCACAAATATTGTGGCGTCCTGATAAAATAAAAACAAACAAAAAAAATAATTATGATATTATTAATTAAAATGAGAAGAAATAACATATAATGAAAATAAATAAATTGAAATTATGATAGTAATTATACTTATCCTTAGGTTGATTATTGATGTTATGTGTGTCGAGTTTAAAATTAAAATGTTTTAAGAAATCATTTGTTGTTATTGAAATTATTGAAAATAATAAAAGTTTATTAAATTAATTAAATAGAAATAAATAATAGCCTAATTAAAAAAATTTAGAAAAATTATAGCTTTAAGAGATACAAATAAATATATCCAGGTGAAATAAAATTTTAAATTAAATATAAAGAAAATAGTAAGAACAAATAGATAATATATATATATATATATATATAATAAAGATAAATATGAATCTTATAAAAATATATTGATGGTGGAAAAAGAAGTGGGAATATAGGGAGAAAATATTATTGAATTTTCTGGATTTTTAGAATAATTAAAATTGGAAAAATATTAATTATATATATGTGTGTGTGTGTGTGTGTATAAAGCTGAAAAAAATAAAAAAGAAGGGGCTGCGATTTGAACTCGATCCCTTGGGGAGGAAACCAAAGCGCAAACCAATTGAGCTACCAAGCCAGTTGGGATTTATAAGGCGCAAAGAGCTTATATACTATGACAAGCAAGGAGAATCAATAAAAGAGAGAAAAGAAAGGAAATAAAAGTCAAGGGATGCCACCTTAGGCTTGAACCCACAACTTGGTGTGTGGGGAGGGAGGAGTAGTGCGCTTAACCAACTAGGTTGAGAGCCCACTGACATTAAGGAAATGTGCTAATACTATATGTACTAATATTAGTTAAAATAGGAAATAAAATCAACAAAAACCAAAAACATGAGTGGGAGGGACTCGAAGGAGGGGATCTAGCGTCTGGGCTCAATGTCTTAACCATTGAGTTAGGTCATGTTTGGTGATATTATGAAGACTTTTAATTTTATTTAATATATACTAAAAAACCTTAAACCGCCATTGAATGAGTGACTCAACTCCTTCTTCCTCGAGCCTTTTCACCTACAACGATAACTTGCACTCCTACTCCTATGCCAATCATCTTCTTCCATGCTCTATAAATAAAATAAACCAAAAATGGGACAATGAAGCTTTATATATATACAAAGGAGTCATGGACGAAGGAGTGTGGAAATGAAGAGAATAAAATTGCAAATTCACTAGTGGATTAAACCCATCCTTCCTATTTGATTCACAGACCAATTCAAAAATCACCCAACTTCATTTCCTTCAAGAAGTGATAAAAGCAGAGCAAGGAAACTCTAAATTGAAGTTTTTCGAAAAAGCTTGAAGGGTCGCCTAAAAAGCTCGAAGCAGGTAACAGGAGCTTTCCGTCTTAGTCCATAATATTTTTTTTCTTTTGTTTATCTGTTCCTATCAACAATGGAAATCGTGAATTCCTCTGTTTCCTTAAAATTTGATTTGCTTCGTTGAAATCGTGATTCATTCTTGTGGCATTTGATCAAATTTGAATAATGGGCTAAATTGTTCATGTGAATTGGATTGCTAATAATCAGTACATTGTGAGGTTTGGGTTTTGGGTTGGTATGAGCGGGAGAGGAGAGAAAATGGGAAAAGAAGGAGAAGGGAGATTGGCTGAAAAGAGAGGAAGAAAAATTGGAAAGGGAAAGAGGAAGAAGACGAGCAGAAGAGAGGGGAAGCAGAACAGGGAAAAGAGAGAAAGAGAGAGGGAAAGAAAAAGAGAAGAAAGAGAGGGAGAGAGAGAGAAAGAGGAAGAGAGAGAAAGAGAAGAGAGAAGAAACAAACTAAATAAAATAATAAATAATGTATAAATAATAAAATAAATCAAATAAATAAATAATGATGATTAAATAAATAAATAAGAAATGAGATCTTAGCTCAAATAATAGACATCGATATAAAATTAATGATTTTTAATAATAAATAATTTTGATAAATAGAAAAAATAATCGGTATTAGAGAATAAATAAACTCTACTTTGTGTGCTCAAATTCTTTATTTAGTTACCGATTTTGCTTTACTAGATATTTTAAATCCTTCTTAATTATTATTATTATTGTTGTTTATTAAGAAATAGAAATGACAATTGAAATTTTTAGGATCGAATGATTGCCTCTTTTACTAGAAAATAGGAATTTTATGTTTGAGATATGTTTTGATAAAAGAACATGGTTAGATGTCTTGAGTGATAGAAATTTTTAGGAAAATGAGTGAAGTTTTCCTTATGGTGACGAGTTTCGATGTGGATGATGGTATGTCGTGTATTCATACTTTATCAGAAGATTTAAACCTCAAAAAGGGTAAAAACCTTATTTGTACAAGGAATTTACTTAAGGGTTTGAAAGGCTGATGAATCATGGGAGTAAACTTCATTTGATGACTTATATTGTGCTAGTATCTAAAATGAAGGCTTGGTCGCATAGGTGGAGGAAGTAGTTGTCGAATGATAAGACAAAATCACATGTGAGAATTGAGATGAGAGTATTGCTTGGGTTGACTATGGTAGGTACCTGAGGGATGTCCGTAGGCTCTCGATAAATCCGTGGAGGTAGTATAAGGTGCCAAGTTGTGATGGCTCTAAGATTAGAGGGATTCACATGACCGGCTTGGCATCTCGACATAGCGAAGCATTACCATGATTCAATTGAGAGTATCTTGGTTCGATGTACGAGACATGATATGTACTCACGATCGTCACTAAGAAAGCAAATCTTGGATTAAATCATACGTTTTGTGGAAGTCCTCTTGGAGATAGAAATTTTTGAGACATTGAGGGGCCCTAAAATATGATTAGTAGAATATCTTAGTAGGCGCGTTGCGGTGAGGACAAAGTATGCGATAATAGATATATTATATTTTATGTTACTTCATGTTTGTGTGTGATTGAAGATGAATGACTTACTCCTACAACCTCACTTTACAGATACCAATGGCAGACGAGTTTCATCTCTTGATCATACCTTTGGAAGGAAGATGGACACATGACCCCCTATTTTAAGATGATACATTTACTAGTTATGTGAGATTTACTTTTTCATCCCCAAACATTATACCTCACAATCAATACTCACATATATACCTACCCATTATTATGACCCAGATGCTACCATCAAGATATATAGGAGTTCCACCAAATGTACCATCAACCCCTAGACGCACTCAACCCCCAACAAATCCAAACCCACTTGTAAACTTAGCTTCGAATGAAACCAACAGTCAAGAAGGAAAACAAGAGACGTCATGTAACACCTTTTTTCTCCTATTCGATTTATTTGAATTTTTAATTTCAAAAATGATTTCTCTTAATTGAATTAATTTGGTAGGAGAATTTCAAAAACTTATTCGCAAGGGAGTTGCAATTTATTATCAATGATCCATCTCAATATCAATCATGCATTATATAATTAATAGAGAAACTCAATTATGTGTGTGTGTGCGTGTGTATAGATATATATATATATATATATTAAAGTATATAGACAAGTATATGGAGTTATAACAATACTTACAATTACTACATTTGTTAAAAACATGTGATCAACTGATCAACCATTCACTATAGTCTAGTCCGAACACTTAAAGGGGTTTTCTTCCTTGGATGTCTCTTTTTCCTTTTTTGAGCTGCTGATTTCATTGGTAGCTGGGTCAACCAGTGGATTTGGATTCCTAGGAGGTTCGGAGCGTCTAGAAGCAATTGGAATGTTTGGGGGAATGCACTCATATCTAGGTGGTAGGGTTTGAGTCATGATGACGGACAGATCAATATGGGAACATTGCCTATGCAGTATAATCTTAGAAGATAGAAAGGCAAATCTCACATAGCCCGTGAAAGTTTCATATTCAAAAAGGGATCTTAAGTTCAACTCCCCTCAAGTGGTATGATCGTTAGGCAAAAAAGAAGGCAAAATTCGCCCACCATTTAAAAAGAAGGGAGGTGTAGGAGTGAATAATCTATCCTTTACATATACATACAATCCTATTGTCTATCGTATGCTCCCATCTCGTCGTATCGTGCCTATTTAAGATTTCTAATCATTTTAGGACCCTTAGTTGCTTCCAATCCTTCTATCTCTAGGAGGACTTACACAAGCGTATCAACAATATCCAAGTCTGCATTCTGGATCGACGATCGGGAGTACATATCCTGCCTAGTACTCGGTCTAGGATACTTTCAACCGAATTTTAGTAATGCTCTGCTTTATCTAAATGCCAAGCTGGTTCTATGACACCCTCTATTCTAGAGCCGCTCACAACTTGACACCTTATCTACCCCCAAGGACTTAACTAAGCTTGTGTACATTTCTCAAGTACTTTCTGTAGTCAACTCATGCATTTCTCCATCCTTAAAGCTCACATGTATATTTTAAATTGCCCACTTCTTCCCACACCAGATTATTTACTTCTTTGGTACTTACTTCAATTTTAGAGGTAATATTTCTTTGATGACTTCATTTCATATCAAATTGACCAGCCATCATTATGAAGAATCAAGTTTCCTTCTACCTCTATCCGAATTTTATTGTAATCATTCAGACTTTCACCAATTACATCTCATCTTCTATCCTAGGGTTTTGTGTGCAAGTACTTTTTACTCAAGACAATCAATCAAGCTATATTATATATTTCCTCTATTCTAAGTAGAGACAATTATCACATACAAATTATACCTTGAACAATTAAAGATTAAGAATTTTATAGATAAGATTAACATTTTATGTATTATTCATGTTAGTATCGATAATGCAGAAAAAAGATTAATTAATATAATGATAAAAAGATAAGTAGAATCTTGTTTAATCTTGTTTATCAAATTCATTCATCATATTCCTTTCTTTTTATCTTTTCTATCTTCTTTCTTCCTTTTCTCTCCCTATCTTCTTTTCTTTCTACTTTCTCTCTCTACCTTCTCTTCTTTCTCTAAGCTTCTTTTTCTACTTTCGCTCTCTACATTCTCTTTCCTTTCTTTCTCTCTGCCTCTCTCTTCTTTCTTTCTTTCTCTCTCTTGCTCTCTTTTTTCTCTCTCTCTCCTCCTCTCTCTGTTTTCTCTCTTCTCTCTCTCTTTCACTCTTCTTTCTCTCTCCTCCTCCTCCTTCTTCTCCCAATCTATCTATCCTTCTCTTCTTCCTCTCTTCTTCCATTTCTCTCTTCTTTTTCTTTATTTTCTTCTTCCCTCTCTTTATTCTCTTCATTTTAGATTTCAAGCATTAAATTCAAATTCGAACAGTGAATTTTTGTGCTTAACAAGAACCATCAGTTTTCATTTAATTCCCACCATTATTACATTTGAATCTTTTTATTTAATTAGCATCACGAATCTTATATTAAGACAAAGCTCAGGATGCAATTTGGATCAAAACTATTCAAGCTTTACATTAGACAACCATGGATGACAGAGATAAAAATAGAAATTTGAATTTTGACTGATCTTAATCGGTTTCAGTATTTGAGTGGCTAAATATGCAGAAACAAATTATCAATGAAAAATCAAAGAAAAGAGACTCCTCCTACCTCAAAATCGATTTTCGACAAAGTTTTTAAGCTTTATAACGAAGCTCTGACAATGTTACTATTTTTTGATTCCTCTCTTCTTTCGTAAAACCAATTGGATCAAAACGTAGCTAGGATCAAGACGAAATTGTTTGCGTAGACAAACAAGCAAAAGATTCTCAAATTTGAAGTGAATTTGGTTGAACAATTCCTCTATTTTTCGTCTCCTTCCTCTGTGAGCTTGACCATTTTTTTGCTTTATTTAATTCAGACAATGTGGGTGAAGGGAGCTAGGGTGACAATGGGGTGTAGACTTTCAGACAACGAGTTGTAGGGGGAAGGCTCGAAGAGGAAGAAGCTCCATCAGCAGTTTCAATGACGACAAGGATATTCGAGGTAAGCATATAGGTATTTTTTTTTCCTATATTGCTAGCGATGGGCCTAACAGTCTCAATGACACTCACTTTCTCCTTACTACTCTTTTGTCCTCCTACTCCTGTGTTCGAATCCCGCCCCACCCCTTTTCCTTCTTTCATTTTTCCCCCCCATAATATTCCCCTATTATACCATATATATTCATTTTGCGCCTTTATTACCACTTAGGACCCATAGCCTGGGTGGTAGCACGTCTTGCTATCCACCTAGGGGTCTTGGGTTCGAACCCCAGCCAATTTTTCTGAATTTCTTTTCTTTTATTTTCTTTTTACATTTTAAAATTTTTTTTTCTGGTTTTTCATTTTTCTAAAAATCCTATAAATCCATTTATATTTTTATCTTTC
>JAMLFT010012641.1:0-10301 GCA_026544285.1 Pachyrhizus erosus
GGATTAGAATTCTGAATAAAAGTTAAGAATAATTAAGAGTAAATTTATTTATTTATTTTTTATTTTATTTATTTTTGAATAAAATTATTATTGAATAATAATTATAATAAATCCATGCTTAATAATAATATTCAAATAATGATAACAATAATAATTTAGTATTTGATAATTAAAATATTTTTAATAATAGTAGTTATAATAATAATATTGTGACTAATAATAATAATAAATTTAAGAATTAGGATTTAGGATTAGAACTCTGAATAGAAGTTAAGAACAATTAAGAGTAAATTCATTTATTTATTTTTGAATAAAATTATTATTGAATAATAATTATAATAAATCCATGCTTAATAATAATATTTGAATAATGATAACAATAATATTGTTAATAATAATAATAGTAATAGTAATAATAAAAATAATAATGATGATAATAATAATTTAGTATTTGATAATTATAATAATTCTAATAATAGTAGTTATAATAATAATATTGTTAATAATAATATTAATAATAATAAATTTAGGAATTAGGATTTAAGATTAGAACTCCAGATAGAAGTTAAGAACAATTAAGAGTCAATTAATTTTTTAATTTTTTAATTTTTGGATACATATTAATAATTGTTTTGATGATGACTTTTCATGTATGATGATTTTATTAGTCAAAATAAGAATAAAAAGGCCAAAGGCCTTGATGTATCGAGAGAGTACCAGAGAGATTATAATGTTTTCGATAGTCAAGGGCATTACACTCTAGACTAGGAAAATAGTTTAAATAAACTAGAAAAATATAAATATATATTACAATTAAGTTTAGTTATGAATAAAAATTCCTAAAAAGTTATATTTGTATAAAATGATCATTTTTGTCTTGTATAGTTAAATTGGATTTACCTTATGTTGTTGATCATTGAAATATTTGTTATTGTACTTAATTGTGATGGGTATCTAATATAAATGTGATTTCATATCCTCACTATTACTGAAAAGTAAGTTTTTCATATAAATTGTCCATTTGAGACAGTGACAACCATAGAGTAGTTGATGAATTGAGTGATACTCAGACAATGATGATGCAATCTCAACTGGCTGTAATAAATATGTATACTTGAATTCTTAATCAAGTATCAAGGTAAAATAGAATGGGAAAGGCAGAAGATATAAGGAAGGAAGCATGGATTGAAAACTCTAACAAGTGAGAATTTAAGTTGGAGAATGCAATGGTTGACCACAGAAGGTACTTGAGGAATGTACGCAAGCTTTGGTGAGACTTAGGGGGTAGATGAGAAGCCAAGTTGTGACCTGCTCAGAGAAAAGAGGGTGTCATAGAACCGGCTTGGTGTTCCTAACAAAGGGAAGTATTGTCAAGATTCGGTTGAGATTACCTTGTACCAAGTACAAGGTAGGGTATGTATTTCTGATCGTCAACCAAAGATTGCAAATTTGGATATTAAATGTTACGCTAATGTAAGACCTCCCAAAGTTAGTAGTGTAGGAGGCAGCGAAGGGCCCAAATACAACTTAGAAAATTCATTTAGGCACGAACGGTGAGATAAGAGTTGACAATGGAAATATACTACTCTTTGTCCCTTGTCTATCTATGAATTAGTGACTCACTCCTATAACCCCCTTCTCTTACAGTTTAAGCATGATAGACAAGTTCCAGCCATTCTTCCACTTGACAGTGCTACCCTTGGAAGGAAGATGGATCTACGACAGAATTTAAGGAGATGACACCTTTGTTGGATATGTTCGCTTCGCATTTTGACCCACTAACATAATAGGACCATGGCAGTTCCATCATGTAGACCTGCCAATTGTTCTATCTCAGACTCCACCACCCAGATTCCTAAACATACTCGCTAACCGGAGAAGATCACCAACCCCTCAACTACCACAACTACCTAGGGGAGCAGTTCAAGGGGACAACGAGATTCATAGAGAGAAATTAGCAGAGGAGGAAGATCCAGATGAGGCAATTGATTAGTTAGAATCTAGTTAGACTTAAGTTTGTTTAGATGTTTTAGAAGTTGTATCACTATTTTAAACATTATGGATTCTACTTCATGTCTGTGATGCGAGAAGAATTGGAACTAGAAGCAGTATATTCAGATAGTTGTCTTACTATTGAATTGTAACTCCCGAAACTATTAAAATTGTAAGTTTAATCCGTGCATTAACTGGTATTTTCTGCAAAATAATAAATATATATAGAGATACATATAATAACCCAAAATATCCAAAATTGGGCGTTACAACTTTTATGTTTCTTTTAATTGTACTAATTTTATTCCATTTTTTGTTACATATGATTATCGAATTAAAACAATAATATGTTCACATGCTAAAATACAATTAATTATGTATTCTAACAAACTAAAATCATATTATGATATACATCTAATGAATATGCTAAAAGATTAAAATATTTTATAATTTAATTTTTGTAGGTTTTTACATGATGTTTATCAATTCATATTTAATAAATTCTAACAATGAAATATAATTTTTTCTAACATTACATGGTGAGAAAGTATAAATTGTAAACCATAATGTATTTGAAATTCATTTGTAGTAAGTCCTAGCGACAAAACTGAATTTAGTGTTGTGCCCAACAATAGTTATGTACTAAAACCTAAACTGTGATCCCTAATGCATTTTAACATATACGATGTGTTATTTTTAAGTGGTTTATTTTTCTTTCCAAATGATGAGAATATTAAACGAATAAAATTGAAAATCCTTTCATTTTTTAAATGTTAATTCATGTAGTAGTTGATATTTTATTCTAGAATTTTAATTTTAAAATATTAGAAAATGAACTCCATAGATTATTTGACATTTATGTTATCAATTTAAAACAATATATATTTCCCTAATATTTTTAATGTTGTTATCATTTTTATAGTAATTTTTGTTATATTTAAAACATATTTGAGGTTTGTCTTACTTTTATATTTCTTTTTATTGTACTAATTTTATTCCAGTTTTCGTTACATATGATTATCCAATCAAAACAATAATATATTAACTTGCTAAAATACAATTAATTGTGTATTCTAAAAAACTAAGATCGTGTGATTTACATCTAATGAATCTATTAAAAGATTAAAATATTTAATATTTTAATTTTCGCAGGTTATTCCACCATGTTTATCAATTCCAATTGTAATAAATGCTAACTACGAAATGTCATATTTTTTTATCATATTACATGTTGAGAAAGTATAAATTGTAAATCCTAACGTATTTAAAATTCATTTGTAGTAAGTCCTAGCGACAAAACCAAATCTAGTGTTCTGCTAAGCAATGGTTATGTATTAAACCTTAAACGATGATTCCTAATGCATTTTGACAAATATGATGTGTTGTTTATAAATAGATTATTTTTCTTTAAAAATGATAAGCATATTACAAGAATAAAACTGAAAATCCTATGATTATTAATTTAATGGCTTATCAGGTATAAAATAAGGTTGTACTGTATGAGTTTTCATTTTGTTAAATTTTAATTCATATAATGATTGATATTTTATTCTAGAATTTTAATCTGTAAATAATAGAAAACGAACTTGATATATTATTTAACATTTATGTTATCAATTTAAACACGATATACATTTCCTTTATCTTAGAATTGTTGTTATATTTACTTGATATTTGAGGTTTGTGTTGCTTTTATGTTTCTTTTTATTGTACTAATTTTATTCCATTTTTCATTACATATGCTTATTGAATTAAAAAAATAATATATTAACATGCTAAACTACACTTAATTGTGTATTCTAACAAATTAAAATTGTATTATTATTTACCTCAAATGAATCTATTAAAAGATTAAAATATATAATATTTTCAATTTTGTACGTTACTCCATGATGTCTATAAATTCCAATTTTAATAAATTCTAACAACGAAATGCCATGCTTTTTTCATATTACATGGTGAGAAAGTGTAAATCGTAAACAATACCGTATTTCAATTTCAATTGTAGCAAGCCCTAGCGATGAAATCAAATTTAATGTTGTGTTAAGCAATAGTTATGTACTAAACCCTAAACTGTGACCTGCAATGCATTTTGACATATGCAATGTGTTGTTTTTAAATAGTTTATTTTTCTTTCAAAATGATAAGAATATTAAAAGAATAAAATTAAAAAACCTTTCAATATTAATTCAAGTGCTTATCAATTTTAAAAGTAAGTTTGTACTGTACGAGTTCACATTTTGTTAAATGTTAATTCATATAGTAGTTGATATTTTATTCTAGAATTTTAATATTCAAATATTAGAAAATGAACTCAATAGATTATTTGACATTTATGTTATCAATTTAAAAATAATATATATTTTTTTAATATTTCAATTGTAGTTATCTTTTTTATTTTAATTATTGTTATATTTAAATGATATTTCAGGTTTGTCTTGATTTATATTTCCTTTTATTACATATGATTATCAAATTAAAACAATAATATGTTAACAATCTAGAATACAATTAATTGTGCATTCTAAGAAAATAAAATTGTGTAATCTATTAAAATATTAAAATTTATAATATGTTATTTTTTGCAAATTATTTCACAATGTTTATCAATTCCAATTTTAATAAATTCTAACAACTAAATGTAATTTTTTTTATCATATTACATCTTGAGATTGTATAAATCGTAAAACGTAACGTAATTAAAATTCATTTATAGTAAGCCTCAACGATGAAACCAACTGTAGTGTATTGTTATGCAATGGTTATGTACTAAATCCTAAACGGTGATCTCTAATGCATTTTGACATATTCCAAGTGTTTCGTTCAAATAGATTACTTTTCTTTCAAAATGATAAGAATATTAAAAGAATAAAAGTAAAAATCCTTTCATTATTAATTCAAGTGCTTATTAGGTGTAAAATAAAGTTGTACCGTATGAGTTTGCATTTTTTTAAATTTTAATGCATATAATGGTTGATATTTTATTCTAGAATTTTAATTTATAAATATTAGAAAATGAAATCGATAGATTATTTGACATTTATGTTATCAATTTAAAAACAGTATATATATCCTTAATCTTTGCATTGTTGTTATCTTTTTTATAGTAATTTTTGTTATATTTAAATGGTATTTGAGGTTTGTCTTACTTTTATATTTCTTTTGATTGTACTAATTTTTAGATATGATTATCCAATTAAAACAATAATATGTTAAAATTCTAAAATAGAATTCCTTGTGTATTCTAACTAACTAAAATTGTGTAATCTATTAAAATATATAATATTTTAATTTTCCCACATTATTCAATGATGTTTATCAATTCCAATTTTAATAAATTCTAACAGCAAAATGTCATTTTTTATCATATTACATGTTGAGAAATTACAAATCGTAAATTGTAACGTATTTGAAATTCATTTGTAGAAAGCCCTAGCGACTGAATAAAATTTAGTGTTCCGTTATGCAATGGTTATGTACTAAACCCTAAACGGTGAACCCTAATGCATTTTGACATATACCATGTGTTTTTTTTAAATAGATTATTTTTCTTTCAAAATGATAAGAACATTAAAAGAATAAAACTGAAAATCCTTACATTATTAATTCAAGTGTTTATCAAGTGTAAAAGTAAGGTTGTGTTGTACGGGTTTACATTTTATTAGTTGTTAATTCATATAGTAGTTGATATTTTATTCTAAAATTTTGTTCATAAAATATTAGAAAATGAACTCGATAAATTATTTGACATTTTATGTTATCAATTTAAAAATGATATATATTTCCTTAATATTTGAATTGTTGTTATCTTTTTTAAATTAATTTTTGTTATATTTAAATGATATTTGAGGTTTGTCTTGCTTTTGTATTTCTTTTCATTGTACTAATTTTATTCCATTTTTCATTACATATGATTATTGAATTAAAATAATAATATGTTAACATGCTAAAATACAATTAATTATTTATTCTAACAAACTAAAATTGTTTAATCTACTAAAAGATTAAAATATTTAATATTTTAATTTTGGCACGTTATTCCATGATGTTTATCAATTTCAATTTTAATAAATTCTAACAACGAAATACTATTTTTTATCATATTACATGTTGAGAAAATATAAATCGTAAACTAGAACGTGTTTGAAATTTGTAATATCCCAAATTTTATATATATTATTATTATTCTAAGTGTTTATCTTTTTATCATAATTTGTGTGAAATAATTAGGAATCGATTAGGAAATAAAATTTAGAAATGAAAAAGGATAAATAGAATTTTGAATTATAAAAATTGAAAGTTAATAGAAATAATAACAAATACAAAGTTGTTTAATCCTTAAATAAATAAAAGGGAAGAATAAACTAAAGAAGAAGTAGAAATAGAATCAACATATATTTTCTGGAATTTAAAATAAAATTTTAAGAATTAAAGTAAAGTTAAATAAATTATTATTATACAAATAAATTAATTTTATCAAGATAAATAAGTTTTTCATAAAAGAGAAAATTTAATTCAGTAGAAGAAAATATAAGATGAATTATAGGATTTTTTTAGGATTTAAAAAGATAAAATAGAATTTAAAAGAATTAAAACCATAAATTTGAAAATTAACAAAAATGTTGGGATTCAAACCCCGCACCTAGGAGAGATGAGTGTGCCAATTGAGCTACCCATGTGAGATAGCTAGTAAACACTTTAATAAATACATATAATAAAGGCGCTTGGACAAAAGAGAAAATAAAAACAAAAACCAAAATGTGGGCAAGGGGGAATCGAACCCGAGACCTAGCAACCTTTATATTAACCGCTGAGCCAAGTTACATTAGGTAATTACTGAGTACGTTTTATAATATTTATATTATTATTACAACATCTAACTTGGATAGCGAATGGGAAAGCGCCACATAGGCTGCCCCATCTCCTACACCTTCGTCTTCGTCATGTTACGACAACCATGCCTCGAGCTTTCATTCCTGCAAATGTTGCCCTGTCATTACTGCGCCGCAACAGGAAAGGTTTACCCATGCCAAGTGAAGCCATAAGTGCGAAGCAAGGAAGTCGTAGAGGCCTATAAAAGCCTAACGCCTTTGAAGAATTAGGCAAAAAATCACAAGCTTTAAGCTTCAATTTCTCCTTAATCCCTCGCTTTCAATACTTCAATCCACTTCCAAAAGCTTCAAAAACATTATTCAAACATATCTGTGGCAGAAATTTGGAGAAAGACTCAAGGAATCAAGAAATAGCATTGTCGCTGGAGACGCACCCTATTTGCTAGAAAAGCTTAAAATAAAGGTATGAGTCATTAATTTGATTTATTTTTATGGGTATTTACTTTTAAATGATGATTGTAACTTTTTTGTACGATTGATTGAGCAAATAAGACTCAAATGGTGGAGGATTGAAATTGTGAGCCCTTTGGTTCGAGCCAGTAGTAGGGAAGAAGAAGAAGCAGTAGGGGGAGGGGTGTGAACAGTAATACTAGAGGGAAAAGGGGGTGCAAATAGAAACTAAAAAATATATAATAATAATAATAAAATAATAATAATAATAATAATAAAATATCATATTTTCTCTGACCATCATTTGGATAATTGTAAACCTACGGAGAATAATGACAAAAAAATAAATTAATATTTTTGAAATTCTAAAATACCCCTAGGAAAGAAAATTAAAATTCTAAGCTTTTAATCAAAATCTTGAGAGGAAAAATTTTGAGGGATTGTTTAAAAATATACCTAGAATTTTAATATCACTTTTGAAATTTCAAGAACCTTGAAAATAAAATTATATTTTCAACATGACCACTTTACCCCTAGAGTATAAAAATGAGCATTTTATCATTCCTAGGTCATTCTAACTTCAGGAAACATGATTTTATTTATCTCTAGTACTAATGGATCATTTTTCAAAAGTTAAGGGTTAAAATAAAAGAAAAATTTTAAAATTGGGCAAATATTTTCAAAATGACCAAAATGCCATTACTTTACAAAAAATTATTTATCTTGATTCTAAATTAACTTTTTGAACTCAGGAAATTATTTGGAAAATACTAGAAACTTACATATAAAACAATCAAGGTAGAGTTGTGAAAAGAAAATCTTAGAAAACCATATTTTATGAAAATGACCAAAATATCCCTACATTAGGAAAATTAAAATTTTCACTCTTGGAACCTTTTGAAGCAAAAAAGGACAAATTGAACATACATCAATAACTACATAAGATATTATGAGTTGAAAACAAAAGCAGAAATATCCCAAAGTCATAATTTTGAAAATGACTATTTTAACTCTACCTTGCTACCTATAGAAAAATGTGTGATTAATTACTATAAATCATGGATTATGCATTTGAATGTTTTATGTGATTATATAAATGTGATTTGAGTAATTCTATTATTTGTGGAATGTAAATATACCTGTTAACTATCCATTTAGTGACAAAAAAAATTGTTGAATCATAGGATAGATAATGAACTGAAATGTACTTAGACAATGATGATACAATCTAAAATGATTATGATGTGCAAAAGAAATATTGTTCTGTGAGAATTTTGATATCATATTAGTACCATTGTAAAAAGGAATAGGAGAAGTGACAAATGAGATAAGGTTGATAGATAAATCAGAAAAACTTGTCGAGTGAGAATTTAAGACAAAGGATGTAATGACTGACCATAGAAGGTACCTAAGGAATGTATGCAGGCTCTGATGAGACCTTGGGGGTAGATAAGGTGCCAAGTTGTGAACCACTAAGAGAAAAGAGGATGTCATAGAATCAGCTTGGCGTCCCTGACAAAGCGGAGCATTAATAAGATTAAGTTGAGTGTACTTTAGAGCAAGTACCAGGCAGGGTATGTACTCTCGATCGTCAACCAAAAGTTACAAATTGAATATTAAATAGTATGCTCGTGTAAGTCCTCTCAAAGAAAGTAGCATAGGAGGCTACACAAGGCCTTAAAGTGATTAGATAACCCATTTAGGCACGAACTGTGGGATAAGAGTATACGGTAGATAAGATTACCCCTATTCTATGCATATTCTTGAATTGGTGACTCACTCCTACATCCCCCACTCTTTTAGACTAAGCATGGCAAATGAATTTCAACCATTTTCCACCTAACAGTTTTTCCCTTGGAAGGAAGATGGACCTATGATAGGATCCAGGGTGACGATCTCATCGATAAGCTAAAAAGAGCTTAAATCTTCTCCAGAATAGATTTGAGATTTGGATACCATCAAATTCGGGTAAAGAAAGATATCCCCAAGAAAGCATTTCATACACGTTATGGACACTACGAATATTTAGTTATGCCTTACGGCTTAACTAATGCCCCTATGATATTTAAATTGTCTTACCATCCAAGAAAGGAAAATGTAGTAACTGATGCACTCACTTAGTAGAAAGTCACTACATCTGTCTACAATGATGGCTAAAGAACAACAATTGCTAGACGATTTCAAAAATCTTAACTTGGTAGTAGAAATACACCCTAAAAGCTTATACCTAGGAGCGTTGACTATCACAAATGACTTCTTGGAACAAATCAAGAAGGAACAACAAAGGGACCAAACCTGGCAAGAAAAATTAGAAGTAGCCGATGGAACTCAAGCAAGACAATTTCAACTAAGCATGGATGGTATCATGCTGATGGAGGGAAGAATATGTATTCCCAACAATAAGGAAATAAGAAGAATGATTATAGAAGAAGCCCACAAGAGTCAACTTAGCTACCACCCAAGAACCACAAAAATGTATCAAGATTTGAAGAAAAAATTCTGGTGGCAAGGAATGAAGAGGGATGTGACATGTTTCGTCGTTGCTTGTTTAAGTTGTCTAAAGGCTAAGGTAGAACACCATAAACCTTTTGGGTATCTCCAACCACTCAAAATCCCTAAAGGGAAATGGGACAATATTTCCATGGATTTTGTAACCGGGTTACCAAGAATTATCGCTAGGTATGATACTATATGAGTAATTATAGATTGATTGACAAAAACGACTCACTTCTTTCCCACAAATATTCGATATTCCCTTGAGAAGTTGACTCAGATATATTTGAGAGAAATAGTTAGATTACATGGAGTTCCTTCAAGCATAGTATTAGGTAGAGATCCGCGTTTCACCTTAAGATTTTGGGGAAGTTTGCTAGAAACTTTGGGGACTAAGTTAAAACTCAGTTTTACGTATCACCCTTAGATTGATGGCCAGACTGAAAGAACTAGTCAGTCACTGGAAGATTTGTTAAGAGCATGTGTGATCAAACAAATGGGAAGTTGGAATGAATTCCTATTGTTACACCCCAA
>JAMLFT010012642.1:0-10300 GCA_026544285.1 Pachyrhizus erosus
TATTGTCATATTTATTATTAATTACTTTAAAAATATTTTTTTGTTAAAAGGTATAAATGGGAACTATTTACCAATTTTATCAAGAACTAATCCTTGTTAAGAAACTCAACTAATCAACTCTAATGGGATCTTTACTTTCATCACATTTTTCATTTCTAAGACTCCAACTTAAATCTTTTGTTTTAGAAATTTGAGTTAAGTGTTTATTTTTAAATAAATAATTAATTAATTTTATCAATTTAGTTGTAAAATTTCAAGTTATAAATAATTTTATTTTTACCTGAATTCGATTACAAATATACTAAATGTGGGGTTTCAAAAAAAAAATTAAATCAAAATCATTAAAAAATGTTAAAACATCATTTTGATCTTTTACATTTTCATATTTTTTTTATTTTCATCTTTTATGTTTTAAAATTTTTATTTTAGTTTATGTTTTAGAATTTTTTTTATTTCATCTTTTATGTTTTTAAATAGATTTATTTTAATCCTAAATTTAATAAAAATGATTAAAATTGATCTTTTTATAAACACAAAAAATGAAATTAAAATTTTTTAAACATAAATAATAAAAATATAAAAATATAATAGACCAAAAAATATTTTATCCTAATATTCCAAGGTTAACCGTGTTTCGCCTAAGACCAAGCTCACTTTTTCTTCAATTATTATACATTCATAGACAAGTTACCACTCAAGACAATAATGTAATTTTAATTAAGAAAAATGCTAATAGCAACTTTAAGACCAATTTTAAGCCACTAAAAGTAATTAAGTTTTAAATTGAAAACATTATAGTTTCGCATGTTCGATATAATATTTTCTAATAAAATTATATTACTTTGAAATACTTAAAATTTACTTTAAATGTTTCCGTTAACAAAACTATTTTGCTAAATATTTTGGAAAGTGGATACGATAGACCAGTAGGGCACGTGGTTTATGGTGGATTAATAACTTCCACCTAATAGATTTATAAATAAAATATTCAACAGTTCAGATTAAGTATCTTTAACTATTTATATCAACTTTTAATAATTACAATAATTTTACACAGTTACTAATTTGCACTTTTGTATATTCTTTTTCAGCAGCCACCCTACCATAACAATCACCATACCATTAGCAGCACTCTGCCATGGAAATCCAATCAACAAAAGTGAGAACAAAGTGATAATGTCGACTTACTAACCGACTTTTTTGCAACCTTGATGGGGGTGGTGCAATTGAAATCCGGGACCATTTACTGGAAGTGAAAACCCCTACCCTCGAAGTAAGAAGTGGCAGGTATAAAGAAATACGCACAGAGACACAAACACAAACACAAACACTTAGGATGCAATGGAACCACGCAAACATCTAACTAAAAAACAGTCTAAGATCCAAATCCAAAGCCAGAACAAACACGACATGAACAAGATCAAGGCTTCTGAAGTTGAAACCACTCTCTTCATCACAGATATCTAAGTATGAATGGTTTTGTACAGATCTAGGGAAATGGGTAGCAAAGGGTGAAAAGAAAGAGGAACTGGGTAGCAGTGAGAAACAAGTGAGAGGGACATAGTCGGTTGGCAAAGGGTTTTCAGTCAGAGAAAAAGAGGTAACAGAGGGAGGGGGCATGTCCTTACGACGAGGAAGGTTGTACGTTCCAGATAATATGTTGATATAGATATTTTTAATGGGAACTAGTAGTAGACACGTCAAAAGCAAAGGAAGCTCATTTGTTTTTATCATAAAAATCATGAGGCTTTGAAAATTTGGAGCCGAAAGCAATTGTTTTGTTGCCTGCGTAATTAATACTCAAAATTTAAAGGCATAAACTAATCAATACCAGAATGAGTTATTATGACTTGTATTGTAATTGTTTGGCTCCGAAAAAGGGCAATAAGCTTGTTTACATGTAATATAATGTTTCCCTTGCCCTACAATCATGACACTAAAATGAAATTTTTGTCAAACGTTTTCTTAGCTTGTACAAAAAATTATAAGTGAGGTACATAGCTCTACTACGTTCAAGACACAATCCAAAAATTTGTGTCAATCCTACAATTTAACCCAACTCTAACAAGCCATTTTAGAATATTGATAGATACATGCAATGTTGCAATTACTTTTTTGGTGACACTGGCTAAGGTGAGTGACCCTGCCATGTCTCCCACCGTGTTCTCCTACAGCATAGATCTAACCAAAATTTCACCCAATCACCAGTCCTTGGCCTTGCTTTGCCACAAAACCATGGCGTCACCACAAGGTTACAACGCCACCCCGAGGCTATAACACAGGTTTCACAGAGGGAGCAACAAGTTTCACAATGGTTAACATTTGATTTGTAATGGGTAGCGATGAGATTCACAATGGGTAGTGATGAGTTTCGTGATAATGTTAGCAATTAGAATTTTTGGTTTCTATTTTGAATTTAATCAAATAAGTAGAGTGTGTTTTTTATTTCAAATAAAATGATAAGTTATTGACCTATTTTTTAAAATATAGAGCTAAAATTTAGTGCATAATTTTAGAAAATCACTTATTATTTTATGCATGAAATTAGTGGGTGTAAATATTTTTTTTTTTTTTAATTTGTATAGCTATATAGCCTAAATTGCATTTTTTGAATTTAATAACACACTAAAGTACATAAAATAAAAAAATCTTACTATTGTTCAACAATGGAGTTCGTTGCAATTTATAGTGTGATTCATATCAGGTAGTAGTAAGGATTACTACAATTTATAATGTGATTCACAATAAGGTTCGGGACTGGGTTCGCAATTTATAGTAGGATCAACGACAACAATTGATGTTTCATTTGCTTTTTATTTAGGATTTTGATTTTAATTCAAATCACGAAAGCTTGTTTTGTTCATTTTGTTAACTTTTGTACGAGTTTCTCAAAATTTTGTTGTTAATTTTGTATGGTATCTCATATCTAAGAAAATTTTGATTTTTGGTCTGATAATGTTTTCGATTAATTTTTTAGATCTGGTTTGTTTTATTATTGGATTTTAGAGTTTGAAGTATGATCATCTTCGGTTTATTTTAGTTTGGGAGTGATTTTGATTGGATCATTTTGATTAGAGATTATGTTTCTAGATTCATTGTTAGTTCTTGTTGGTTCATTAGAGGAGAAGAAAGGAGAAGATCAGGGAAGAAGAAAGAAGAACGGGTAAATCGAGAAAGAAAAAATAATAGAGATAAAAACAAAAAAATCTAAACCGTCAATTTAAAATTATGGAGATCTGGGGGTTGAAGTTAAGTTTCTTACAGTAGGAGACACGAGTAAGTCACTCATCACATCAAAAGGAGTTGCAGCCCAACGATGGATTTCTGGCATGTACCCTAACATCCTCAATCTCAATTCATACAGCATTTACGGCAAGTACAGATTAAGGACAACATGTGTAAAACAGAAGTACTCATGAACTTAACCTGGTAACTTTCAAAGATCGTGTTATAAAGCTAGGTGTAGGAATCCCCACCTATGTTAGTTCAAACAGTGTTAAAATATTAAACTTTTAATCACATGAAAATGTTGAAAAATGAAATCATGGAAGAGAAAAAAATGATGACATCTTTGGCCTTACTAAAATGTCTATGATGTTGAAGCTTCATATTATGAAGGTACTTGTTTATTTGCTGCAACTGGGTTTTCTGCTGGTGTCATAACTGAACTATCCTGGGAAAGTTTCACCACCGTTTCTTCTTTTGCAGGCCTTCCGTCTGCAGTTTCAGTGTTACCATTACTACTTGAAACTGCGGTCTCATCCAGCTGCAGTGTGACAGATGGCATCTGAACTTTTGTTTCCCCAGTAGGATTTTCACTCTCAAAATGTGCTAATGAATCTGAGACTTGTGTGTGTGCCAAATTTTGAGATAAGGGTTCATGACTTGATCCAACCATCAATGTTGGCACTTGTATCTGAGCAGCCACAGGACCTGACAGTGGTGATGTTGCTGGTACTTGGACATTGGATAACACAGTCATCAGGAGCTGAGCCAGAAGGTTCCGAGGATCACTGACGCCTAGTGGGGCACTAACACCCTGTTGGACTGGAAAATTATATGCATTTGACAGAGCATTGATATCAGGAGGGTGAAGTGGTTGAATCCCTGCTTCTCCATTCAAAGGATGGTAGCCATGGACACGCTTGAAATTTGACATGTGTTTTTTTCCTGCCAAATGACTATTGTAGACAACCTGGGAATCACATTTAACATTGCACAACTCACATATGAAAGATGCAACTTGCTTAGGTTTTGGAGGTTCCACTGATTTTCTTGACCCATCATCACTCCTCATGTATTTACCTCCTCTGCCACCTCTCATCTTACGCTTGAATCCATGGCCCTGTATGGCAGAGTTGTCCCTTGGTTCCTCCTGAGGGTCTTCAGTTTGGACTTCAGAAACCCCTTCTCCATTATTCTGAAGCTTAGTTTCATCATTGTGATCATCAGCTGTAGCTTCAGAACCCATATTTTCTTCCGGTAATATCTCAGATTCCTGAACTTTCTCAGGTTGGATTGATAAATTCGATTCAGAAGTAGAAACATTTCCACCCTGTTGTCCATTTAAAGCTTTGAGTCTCTGTACTTCTTCATGCACAAGCAAGTTCTTCCTATGGCGCTTTCCATTCTTATGCTGCTCCAACATTTCTGGAGTATTGCACTCAGCCTTACAAATGTCACACCATAACTTACATGGCGGTGTCTGCAATGGTGCAGATGGAACTTGTGCTGGGTTAGATAATGATGAGTTCCCAGAGACTGATGATGGTTGCATCACTGAAGTGGTCCCATCAGCAGAAGGTGCATCTGCTACATTAGCAATAGTGGCTTCAGAAGAATGAGATGAGAACTGTCTACCATCACCACCCCTGCCACGTCCCCTACCACGGTGGTGATTGAATCGGCCACGACCATAGCCTCTAAATGGTCTACTGCCCCTGCGACCTGCACCTCTGTATTGAGATGGCCCAATCTGCAGACAAACATTAAAATATGAAGTCAAATATACATTAATATGGTTGCAGATAGTAAATTTCAGCTACAAAATTAATGCAAGATCGAGGTGGGAAAGATAAAAAAGTGTGCACATAAGTGGCACCATAATCATAAAGGTCGATAGTTTGAGAGAGAAAGAAAGACAGAGAAATAAAAGAACATTTAATATAATAGAAATTTCAGTAATTCATCCAAATTGGTGTAAATAATGAATTAATATAAACAACATATTGAAATTAACAGGGATGCATTGCAAGAACTTGTAGCACTTACCCTTATTTATACTAATCTTACTTTTAGTTACATAAGAAAACAAATCACAGTAAGATAAGTGTGACAATAAAAGAAACAGAAGGATAATTGACTGAAAACTGTGAGTTTGAATACACAACAGATGTGTGTTTATATAGATCAATTACATTAATTATACATAAATAAAGAATATTTTGTTTTCTCTAAACCAAAGATTATGTGTCTATAAACCACAATTATTAATAAATCAGAATAGAAATGTAGGTTATGGATCTAATTCAATTCCAAAAGGTAACTCATAGGGTGAGGATTAGCCCCCACTTATGTATACTATTTCGGCTTTATCACTAGTCGATATGGGAACTCATATGGGATCTCCAACACACACCCCACACACTGAGGACTAGACATCTTGAGCGTGAAGTTTAAAAAACTAAATAATTATGGATGATCCAATAGTGGCTCGATAGCAAGTGGTATGATAGGCCCAACAACATATCGCTAGGATTGGCTCTGATACCATTTTAGAAATGTGGATTATGGGCCTAAATTAATCTCAAAAGCTAGCTCATAGGGTCAGGATTACCTCCACTTATATACATTATTTTGGTCATATCACTAGTCAAATTGAAATCTCCAATAACAATAAGAAATATAGAAAAAAAATCATAATAAGATGAGAAAAATACTAAGAGATAATGAGGAAATAAGGAAACTAATTCTAGAGGTAATCTCCAATATTCTACGATATGATAAGACATTTTCTTATATTCTAACACAGCATTAAAGGAATTCAATCCAAAATAAGCTGACAAGAGGATGCAATATAAAATAATTCATTTAGTGAAAAATGAAGAATTCAAAAAAGGTTGTAGATACTGGAGAAAAGAGCTACTCACAGCAAGAAAAAATTTATTAAAGAAATATCTGGATATCTGGTTCAATGAGTTGATAACCAAGGGAAACTTTCAGAGTAAAGTAAATTAAAATGAAAAAACATGAACAAAGTGGATAGACAATGATGGCATTTTGACTGCATTCAAGGCATCCTTTAAATTATTCCAGTTCATATATATATATGTGCTTATCTATTTAGCCTATCAAAATTTTAAAATGAAACATTAACAAGGTTTCTTGAAAATCCATTAAGCATCAATTTCATTGAAAAAGAAATGCCTCTAGTGCTTGACAAGGAACATTTTTATAATACTCTACTTGAATCTCAAATTGAATAATGAAAAGGAAAAGCAACTTGACAGTTTGATTATTTACCCCAATTGCTTACATTCACTTTTGTTTGCTAATTCCAAAATTAAAAAATGCAGACTTATACCAGCACTTGGATCCAAAATTCAGTAATGTTCCTACATTCCTGAATTCACCAAATCTATTTGATCTTCTAATAAATCAGTATATTTTTCAAGGGAAATACAGAAACAACAAACAAATATCCATGCATGAAAGTGCCCTAATCTTCTAGAATTATTCAAATTTCCCTTTTTTGGAAATAAGATTGCTTGTTGCTGATATTCCATATGATAAAGGTGGATTTCCCTCATCATGTATCCATGCTAGGACATCAATTCTTAAGAATTTTCAAAATATCAATCATCCACCCACCAGGGGTTTTGACAGATCCATGCCCACCAGTAATATTATCAGCCTCAATATAGTGTTGATCAAACAATCCTCGACATGTGTACAGAATGAGGTCCTAAAAATATGCTCAACGATACCCTATGTCTGAAACAGTTCACAAAAGCCCTCTGACAGAGTAAGGAAAATAAGAAATAAAAAATAGTACATGCAATGCATAGCAGAAAGGGTAAAATTTTCTTTCCCTAAATTGTAAGGCACAACCCAATTATTTATGTAGGCCACAGAGTTGAGAGAATTAAAAAGAAGTGGCACAACATGAAAACATTTACAAGTCACATACAAACCCAAAAATCTAAACCAAAAAAGTAGAAACATAGATGGGATTGTAGAGCAAATCAATTCTTCTTGAAGAGAACAGCAAAGTATGACCTAACACCACATCGGTTCCAAAGCAACCAGGAAAGAATCATCACCATGCAGAGCATTGATATGGTATCAAAGGTGAGAGCCAAAATTACTTATGAGCTTATAATGTAAATATTGTCTTTATCTGGTCACTCTAAGGAGCTGTGGCCAAAATTGCAGAATTTTCAACATCTTCTTAAAGTTTTAGATGAAAAGCTGAGGATATAATACCTATCCAGAATTGACATTTGGTCCAGAGAAAGTCCCAGCCTAAGTGAGCACACAAAAAATTCTCTCTAAAAGCATAAAATCTATTTTAAGAAAACAACCTAGAAAGCAAGATATTCCCTCCAGCAGCAACTATGCTAAACCAAATCAAGGAGGAATATGAAACACATCAAAGTATGGTTTGTTTGAATCAATCTATATTAAGTCATCTTCTTTCAAATACACTAAGTAGCTTCCCACGACTAAAGTAAAAGGGCTGATTTGAATAGAATAGAATTCACCTCTTTCATTGATCTTGCAATAGCAATATCCCATGCAGACCATATGCAGAACAAGAACCATTTTTAAGCCTTTATTTTCAACAAATATGAGAAAAATCTATAGCAGGATACTAGAGTTCCTTCCAGCAATCTCACTTAATCCCACACATACATTAATATAAAAAGGTTGTTAAGTCTTTCCCTGCCCCACTCTCCCATATGTGTGTGTGTTGTATATAAAACTAAGAGATTATCTTATTGTGAGGAAAAGAAATCAGTCTTGACCATTGAATTTTATGTGAATGGTCAAGACTGAAAGTTACTAAGATCAAACCACCTAGTGGGGTTTGGGGAGAATAGATGTATGCATTGTCAAAGCATTACCCACAAGCAAAGAGGCTATTTCAGAATTTCAACACATGAAGAGAGACAGAGAGGGTACTTGGCTTTAAACAAGAATAATATGGAATATCACAGAGAAGATTTGTAGACTAAAAATGGGGCAAAGTTTGGTTAGAATTTTATGTAACACATGAATGAGGACCAGAACTACTATATGGTCTCATCTGCTTTTAAGTGTTAGACTAATAAGGAGTAAAATAAGACCAAGAGAAAGAAAAAGAAAAAGAAAGTTGATAAACAAATAAAACACAAAGAGATAAAGTAAGAAAAATGAACAACTTAAAGATAGTACTATTATTTATCTAGACTATAGACATTGAAAAAAAACAGCATAATTTCATGTAATCAAAATACAGAAGCACCCATGTGAAATTACAAGATAATTTGCGTAGAATTTTAAAAGGGTAAAAAGGAAGCAAAAAATGTTGCTTATTCACCATCTCACTTAAGGTGAAGACTGATGGGAGACATAGCTTATGATCGGGAAACATTACAGTCACCAATATTGCTTTTCTCTTTTCAGATAAAAGTCATTACTATATTGTTGAATTGACACAGACATTATGCCTTACAGGTAATGTAATTGATTTAACAATCAAACTTACGTACATCATGAGATATATTCTATGTAAAGCCAACTCAAATGCACAAAGACCCCATAAATTATTCAGCTTCACACAACATTTTCCTATACTTTCCAAAGCTCACCACTTATTGAACTTTTTTTCTTTTCAATTTACACCTTTCAACTTTAATACAAAGACAACAATATAAAGCTGTTGGCCAAACTCCTTGTTATATTTCCAGCATGAAGCTACAAGTTCATTATTTTAATGGCAATAACAGCAAAAGAAATTTAAATGGGTGTGGAAAAGATAATTCAATAAGAGAAATGGCTTACAAAAATCCCTAAAACTGAACACACAACGAAAATTTATCAACATCAACTAATCCAAATCCAATTATTAAGGTTAACCAATCAATCACCAAAAGAGTGTGAAGCAACATAAGTCACTCATTACATTTCAGAGCAGCTTCTGAGTACCAAAGAGAATGTTATGCACATATACAAATTCAGATCCGAGATACATTTCTAGCATGACAAGGAGATACAACATCAGATTATGTATATGACAGGAAGAACATAAAACCTATATACATACATATATACATACGTCATCTCACAGAACATTAAATAAAAATATAAAACAAATAGAAGCACCCACCATAAGATATCATTTGGAACAAAAAGTGTGTATACATATATATAATATTAAGAGCATACAATGGTATGTTACTCACAATTTTCAGCAGCAGAAGACAACCATTTATCTTAAATCTATGGCATCCCACTCATAGTGACACAAAAGTTCAATATGCAATGCGGTTCCTTCACATGCTCTATAAGAATTAACCAAACAATTTTAAGAAAATACATAAAAAATGGGAGAGTGTAAATACATAAAAAAAATTGATCTCATTCACTTTACCGGTTCCCTTGGCACCCCGTCAAGGTTCCCCACAAGCTGCGCGAGAGCTCCGGCTACAACCGCCACTGCCGTAGGGTTGATGGAACCGGCAACCGGCGCAGCCTGGAGCGGGTGGGTTTGCGAGGGTTGAGCAGAATGAGACAGAGACTGTTCAGAGGCTATTGGGATCGAATTGGGCTGTTGTTGGAATTGGGATTGGTTATCTTGTGCATAATTATAGGGGTAATAAGGCTGTGATGATTGATCATAGGATGAAGTTAGTGTTTGAGTTTGAGTTTGAGATGGGTCGTAACCATGTTGTTGTTGTTGTTCTTGATGTTCGTAGTTAGAAGAATTCATGGCTGCAAAAAGAGAGAGATTGTTGTGTGGGAATAAGAAAGAGGTAGAGGAATGTTGTTAGAGTGGAAAAAAAATGGCTAAGGCCAGGTCACAGGTGCAGCCGCAACATCTCGGTTCTCTGGTCACCGCCCCTCTTAGGTATTTCACTCTGCGCAAATTGATAAGGGCAAAGAAGCTAATTTTTAATATTTTTAAAATTACTTTCTTTTAAAATTAGAATAAATATTTTGAAAGAAAATAATTTTAGAAGCTAATTTTTAATAAAAAAAAGTTTTTTTACGATTTTTTTCAATAAGAGTTTTCTTATTTATTGTTTAATCTTTTCTT
>JAMLFT010012643.1:0-10300 GCA_026544285.1 Pachyrhizus erosus
TAGTTAAATATGTCCCTGTTGTTCTGAACAAGTTTTAAATTTTAATAAAATGCGTATGAAAAATTTAGTCGTTACAATAACCACGTTGAATGATCTTTATATTTTTTTATAATATATACTTTTATTTTAAGAATTTATTTTTAAAATTTCATGTCATTGCTTCGGTCTGTTGAAGTTAAAGTTCATCGTGAATTCATGCATTGGTTAGATTTGACGAGAAATCTTATTATGAATTTGAAAACATTAATGTTAGGACTTACATGTACTGACAAGATTGAATGACAAACTTTATTGTGAATTTCAAACATTAATATTTTAAGTTTATAATTTTGTTAAAAAACTTAAAGTTTGTTACACTTAATTTAGTGTAATTATAGATATTATAAGATAATTACCACTAATAAATTAAAGTTTAAATATGTCCTATAATTTTATTAAATTTATCAAAACCATATGACACGATTAAGGATAAATATAACAAAAAGGCAGCTACTAGACATTTAGGAGACATAATTTAATCAGTTTCTTCTTTTAAAAAAGTTTACAACAGTTGTTATCATTTAATTAACATTTTCTATATTTAGACTCATTAAATACATAAATTCAATGATAAGGATCAGATAAAATAAAAATAAATTATATATTTTTTAAATGATATTTATATTTTATTATAGTATATATTTTTATTTTAAGAGTTTATTTTTAAAATTTCATGTCATTGCTTGTGTGTGATGAGGTTGGAGTTCGTTGTGAATTCATGCTTTGGTTGGATTTGGCGATAAATCTTATTGTGAATTTAAAACATTAATGTTAGGACTTATATGCACTGATAAGATTTGATGATAACCTTTATTATGAATTTAAAATATTAATGTTTTAAATTTACAATTTTATTAACAAACTTAATGGTTCTGAAGCTTAGTGTGGTGTAACTATAGCTATTATAAGATAATTACAACTAATAAATTAAAGTTTAAATATGTTCTATAATTTTCTTAAAGTGAACAAAACCATATCATGCGATCAAGGATAAATGTATCAAAAAGACACCTACTTGACTTTTAAGAGACATAATTTAGATCAATTTATTCTTTTAAAAAAGTTTACAACAATTGTTATCATTAAATTAAAACTTTCTATATTTTGTCTCAATCAATACATAAATTCCATAAAAAGGATAAGATGAAATAACAATAAATTATATATTTTTGGCATGATCTTTATATTTTTTTATAATGTATATTTTTATTTTAAAATTTATGTCATTGCTTCAGGATCATATCATTGCTTGAGTCTGTTGAGGTTGGAATTCATTATGAATTTATGCATCGGTTGGATTTGATAACAAATCTTAATGTGAATTTAAAACATTAATGTTAGGACTTACATTCACTAATAAGATTTGATGATAAATTTTTTTATGAATTTAAAACATTAATGTTTGAAGTTTATAATTTTACTAACAAACTTAAAGTTTGTTAAGCTTAGTCTGGTGTAACTATAGATCTTATAAGATAATTACCACTAATAAATTAAATTCTAAATATGTTATACAATTCTATTAAATTGAATAAAATCATATCATATGATGAGGGATAAATATATCAAAAAGACATCTACTTGACTTTTAGGAGAGATAGTTTGTAACATCCTAACTTTTTGATATAATTATATATTTAAATTTATAGAAGTTATCTCTTCATTTACTCATAATTCAATTTAGATAAAATAGGATTTAAAAATTTATTTCTTATAAAAAAGGATCTTATCTAGTAAATGTTGTTTAGAGAATAAGAAGAGGAAAAGAATGAGAGATAGAAAGGAGAAATTTGAAAAGAATTTAATTAATCAAAATAAACTTAAAAGATGGAAAGTTTGAAATTAATTTTCTATTAAAAATAAATTTAATAAAATAACAATAAGAGGAGAGAAGGATAAATTAAAACAAAGTTAGAATATAATTTTCAGGAATAAAAATGAATTATTGAATTAAATAGAATAAATAAACATTTTAAATAAAATAAATAAATTTAAATTAAATAAAATAAATAATTATGAAAAGAAAATTTAAATCAGTAGAAGAAAATGTAATTAAGTTTTTAGGATTTTTAAAACAATTTAGAAATCAAAAATAAAATATATTAAAATTAAAAACAAAAAATTAAAATTAAAATAAAAGACAAAACAAAAAGAAGAAAAGAAAAGAAAAAGAGGAAGAAAGAAAAGAAGGAGAGGCGAGATTTGATCCTAAGAGAGGAGAGGCGGAGGCAAGACGTTTGCCAACTGGGCTACTCGTTTCAGATGATAGATAATGGCCCAATTTCAATATATTCCATAAAAGGTGTTGAGTTAAAAGGAAAATTAAAATGTAAAACAAAAAAGGGTAGATTTGAAGGCAAAGATAGAGGAGTTGAATGTTAAGGCATATGTAGGGATTACCGTTTGACCGCTAGGCTCGTTGTTGTTATTTTTATGAAATAAAAATTACTTAAACCTTTCTAAAAACGCGTTACCACCATTGAAACAACTCTGTCATCCCCTACCTCGAGTCAATTTCATTTAAAACTGGTAAATTTGTACCCTGCGTTGCCCATGCCCTGTTAGTCGCCTAGCTACAACTGCCCTAGCCTATGGAAGCTTAAACATGAAGAAAGGAAAGCCAATTTGAGGTCTATAAAAGCCCATCAAAAGCGAAATTGTAGAGGAAAAACAAAAAACTCCAACCTCAAATTCTTCTCATTCCTTTGTCCTCTTGACTCCCCACCAATCTAGAAAGCTTCAAAATCATCCAAGGAATGATTTTTTCCAAGAAATTCAAAGAATAGTTCAAAGAATCGAGTTTTAGCAACGTCATCGAAGCTTCATCGGGAAAATTCTAAAAGGTAAGAGGAATTCTCTTTTCTTTAGATTTTAAATGTAGAATAGTTCTAAACTGTCTTAATTTGAATTCTGGAAAATTTGATGCTATAAAACATGATAATTTATCAAGAACAAATCAAAATTTGAATGATTCAAATTTTGAGAAATCATAATTCGATAATTCATGTTTGTAGGATTTTGAGCCAATTTTTGGGTAGGATTAAGTTGAGTAATGTTGTTTGATTGATTCTGTAAAGACTCATTAACAAAAAAGCAAAGGAACATCAAGAATTTTGAAATATCAAATAACTGGGTTCGAACCAGTTTTCAGAGAAGAATGAGGAAAAAGAAGATGGGGAAAATTACCATTTTGCCTTTTAGTGTGACATTTACCACATTACCCCTATTCTCTTTTTCTTTAAATTCCTCTACCAATTTTAATCATTCAAGCCTTGAAAATCAGTTTAGAAAATATCTTTATCTTTGTGTATACGTATAAAAGAAGTTTTTCTTAAAAGATTGATTAAAATTAATTTATTTTTCAAAAATTCCAAAATTACCCCTAAGTAAAAAAAATGGAAATTTAACCATATTTTGGTCAATAAATTAGGGAGAAAATTGTCAACACATGTTTGAAATAAACCTAGGGTATTTTCACCACCTTAGAAACTTAAAAATCCTTAAAAATAAAATATTATTTTCAAAAGACCAAAATACCCCTAGGGTATAAAAATGTAAATTTTATCATTTTGGGCCATCCTAACCCCAGGAAAAATATTCCAAATCCCTTAACACTATTAGATATCTTGATACAAATTTATGAGTTGAACATGTAAGGAAAAATCCTTAAATGGAAAATTTTTACAAAATGACCAAATGCCTTTACCTTACAAAAATTAATTTTTATTTATATTTGGATCTCCTGAACTTAGAAAAATATTTTGAATATACTAGGAACCTATATAATGTATTTTGGGTTGAATTGTGAGAAGAAATCCCTAGAAAATAATTTTTTTTACAAAATGACCAAAATGCCGCTACATTATAAAAAAACTAATTTTTACCACTATATGGACCTCCTAAACTGAGAAGTAGTTGGGGATACTAGGGACCTAAATAACCTATTTTGATTTGGACTGTAAAAAGAAAACCTTAAAAGAAACATATTTTGTAAAATGACCATTTTGCCCTTACATTGTTAGGTGGCTTAATATGTGATGTTGATTATTATGATATTTGATTATGCATTTAATTGTGTTGGATTGATGATATGAATGTGTTTCATACCTCCACTATTAGCGGAAGGTAAATATTCCCAATAATTGTCCACCTAAGATAGTAACAACCCTAGGATAGATGATGAACTGAGGGATGCTCAAACAACGATGGTACAACCTACAAGGACTATGATAAATATGTATACCCAAATTTCTAATTAGTACCAAGATGAGATAGATAGTGGAAATGACAGATGATATAAGAAAGAAAGGATGAATTGAAAATCCTAACGAGTGAGAATCAAGAATGGGGTATGCAATGATTGATTACAGAAGGTACTTGAGAAATGTACGCAAGCTTTGGTGAGACTTTGGGGGTAGATAAGGTGTCAAGTTGTGAATCAATCAGAGTGAAGAGGGTGTCCCCGAACTGGCTTGGAGTCCTTGACAAAGTGGAGTATTACCAAGATTCGGTTGATAGTATCCTAGACCAAGTGCCATGCAGGAAATGTACTCTCGATTGCCAACCAAAGATTACAATTTGGATTATTAATGATATGCTTGCATAAGCCCTTCTGGAGTTAGTAGTATTTAAGGCTATGAAGGGTCGTAAAACAAGTAGAATCCTATTTAGGAACATGTGGTAAGATGAGAGATTAAGATTAGATAAATAACCCCTATTGTATGTATGTGAACCTATGGATTGATGACTTACTCCTACATCCCCCTATCTTTCCAGACTCAAAATGACAAATGGATTCTAGCCATTATTTCATTTGAAAATCCTACCGTTAAAGGGAAGATGGACCTACGACAGAGTCTAGGATGATGATACTTTTGTGGGATATGTTCGGTTCACTTTTAGACCAGCTAATATCATAGTGCCTTGGCAATTCCATCATGTTGATCAACCCATAGTCTTATCCCAAACCCCACCACCTAGATTCACCAGAGTCCCAGCCACATGAAGATGACCACAGACTCCCCAACCTCCACAATCTTCCATGGGGTCACTACAAGCTAATGATCCAGAGAGAGGAGACGACTCAACAGAAGAAGAGGATCCTTTAGAAGGATCCAACTAGATCATATTAATCTTGGAAGTTAGTTAAGAAGATGTTTTGTACTAGTATCAAGGATAATGTAATGATGTAATAATATGTTGTGTGACTTCATCTATCTAGCTTTTAATTATGAATTTGAAATATAAGTTATGTAAAGTAATATATGTTATTGTTAAATTTTGATTCCTCGGATGATTAAAGATTGAAATTTTGTTTGCGCTAAAACTCTTAAAATATGATTTCTTATTTATTAAAAGTAAATAAATAGGGGCATTACAATTAGTTGGTATCAGAGTAGTTTGATCCTTTAGAGCCTGAGAAACCCTATAAGACTATATAGAAACTACTACGTTTACTACTTGGGTAGTAGTATCGAAACTGATAACACAATGATTGACTAAATCATGAAAGGATGAATTTAGTACTGTATTATAAAATATTAGGAGATGATTAAGTAATGTTAGAGTTATTTATTGCATCGACAGGACAACATGGAAGGAAGACCCTTGGGCAACAACACCTAACAAGTATTGGATCATATAACACAAGTTCTAGAAAGAATGACTCAAGATAGGAATGACGAACCAACGAAATATCGGGGACTAATAGCTTTTAGAAGGAACATTCCACCTAGATTCAACAGTTCCTTCAATCCATACAGATCTCAAAATTGGATCTCCGAAATCGAGAAGGTATTTGTAGCCATGTCCAATTTAGAGGAACATAAGGTCAACTTTGCAACCTTCATGTTCATAGGAGAAGTAGAGAACTAGTGGAGAATAATGAAACCTACTCTTCCCCAAAACATTCATTTTATCTCTTGGGAAGTCTTCAAACAAAAATTTATGGATAAGTACTTCCTTGTTGACCACCGATAGAAAAAGGCGAGATAATTTTTGGAATTAAAATAAGGTAACATGTCAATGGGGGAATATGCTACAAAGTTTGATGAGCTACTAAATTTTTAGCCCTACTTTGGAGTAGATAATGGGCAGGCATCTGCTTTCAATTTGAAAAAGAATTATGGGCTGACATAAAGCAAGGTGTAGGGTATCTCCAACTCACTGACTTTCTGACCTTAGTTAGTAAATGCAGAATTTATGAGGACAATTTCAATACTCGTCGGATGTAGTAGAGAGCCAAAGGACCATAAAAACATCCTAAACAAACCTTTGGACATTCAAAGAAACCTTAGCAGAAACCACCAGCTCATGAAAGTGAATCATTTAGATCTAGTCCATACGTGGGGAGCTCCAAGCCAATTATCCCCCATCTTGCAATCGACATGCCAATTAAATGTTACAAATGTGGTGGGGGCCACATTATCTAAGGGATTTCCCCCAAAAGAATATCACTTGCCACAACTGTGGAGAAATGGGGCACTTGGCTAAAGACTGTTGGTCTTTGAAGAAAGAAGTGTCAAGTGCTAAGAAACCAACGCAAAATCAAGAAAAACCCAAGGCAACAGGAAGGGTTTTTATAATGAATGGATATGACTTAATTCACAGTAAGTGTCTCATACACGATAAATTTATAGATGTGCTTTATGATTCTGGTGCTACTCAGTCTTTCATGTCTTACAAATGTGCTAAACATTTAGCCTTACCACTGGCACCTTTACCATATGAACTAACTATAAATACCCCTACCAATAAACCAGTAATTACCACTCAAGCCTGTATAAAATGTCATGTACTCCTAAAAGGCCAAAGTTTCCATATCAACCTAATCTACCTACCCCTATCTAACTTGGATTTAATATTAGGGACAGATTGGTTATCTTCCAACCATATCATCCTTCATTATCACCATAAAACACTAAGCTCATAACCTTAGATCTTGGATCCCTAGAATATGAGTCAAAAAAAGGAAAGAAGGAAAAATTTAAATTCTTCATGGCCTTGTTCTCCACGAAAGCATAAATGGAACTGGATATTCACAACCTTCCAATTGTTCAAGAATACCCAAAATTGTTTCCCAAAGATGTGCCAAAATTACCCTAGAACGAGAAGTGGAATTCTCTGTTTACCTTCTTCTTGGGTCAAACCCTATCATGCCTTACCGAATGTCACCAAAGGAGTTGGTAGAAGTCAAAAGCTAACTAGAAGACTTGTTGGATAAAAAGTTCATTAAGCGTAGTGTATAACCTTGGGGAGTACCAATATTGTTGGTAAAGAAGAAGAATGGTAGCATGTGATTATGTATCGATTACTGACAACTAAATAAAGTGACCATCAAGAACAAATACCCACTTCCAAGAATCAATTATGTCATAGATCAACTAAAGGGAGCTTAAGTCTTCTCTAAGATTGACCTGTGGTTCGGATATCATCAGATTTGGGTAAAGAAAGAAGATATTCCCAAAATTGTGTTTTGTACACATTATGGGCATTATGAATATTTAGTCATGCATTTTGGACTAACTAATGTTCTTGCGGTGCTTATGGATTACATGAATAGAATCTTCCACGAGTAGTTGGACAAGTTTGTGGTAATCTTTATCGATGATATCTTAATATACTCAAGAAGTCTCAAAGAACATGTAGAGCACCTAAGGATTGTGTTGCAAATCCTAAAGGAACGTCAACTATATGCCAAATTCTCAAAATGTGAGTTTTGGTTAGAAGTAATCAATTTCTTAGGACACATGGTATCTAAAGAAGGAATAGTAGTGGACCCCGCCAAGGTTGAAGCAGTACGACAATGGAATCCTCCCACTATGGTCATAGAAATCAAAAGTTTCTTAGGCTTAGTAGGCTACTACAGAAAATTGATCGAAGGATTTTCTAAGCTCGCCTTACCCCTAACCAAGCTAACAAGGAAAGGTCAAGCTTTCAATTAGGATCAAACCTGTGAAGATAGTTTCTAAGAGCTAAAGATAAGGTTAACTACCGCACCAATCTTAACCTTGCCAGACCCAAAACAGAAATTCGATATCTACTACGATGCCTCCCGCCAAGGTTTGGGGTGCGTATTTATGCAAGAAGGAAGGGTAGTGGCCTACACCTTAAGACAACTACGCCCGCATGAGGGAAATTACCCAACCCATGACTTATAAGTAGTTGCAATTGTGTTTGCACTTAAGATTTGGAGGCCTTATCTCTATGGAGTCAGATTTGAAGTCTTTAGCAATCACAAAAGCCTATGATACCTGTTTGATCAAAAAGAGTTAAACATGAAGCAAAGACGCTGGATGAAATTCTTAAAGGATTATGACTTTGAATTATCCTACCATCTAGGCAAGGCAAACGTAGTGGTTGATGCACTCAACAGGAAATCACTACACCTCTCTAATATGATGGCTAAAGAGTTAAAATTAATAGAAGATTTTAGAAATCTTAACTTAGCAATGGAAATAGCCCTAGAAGCCTATACCTGGGAGCTTTGACCATCACAAGTAACTTTCTAGAACAAGTCAAAAAGGAACAACAGAAGGATCAAACCTTGCAAGAGAAATTGGAAGTGGTAGATGGAACTCAAGAAAAAACAAATCCAACTAAGCACAGATTGTGTAATCTGGATGAACGGGAGAATTTGTATTCCAAACAACGATGAAATTAAAAAGATGATCTTGGAAAAGGCGCACAAGAGTCAACTTAGCTTCCACCCAAGAACCAGAAAAATGTATCAAGATCTGAAGAAAAGTTTTTGTTGGCAAGGAATGAAGAGGGATGTGACAAGATTCGTTGATGCTTGTCTAACTTATCAAAAAGATAAGGTAGAACTTCATAAACCTTCCAAATATGTCCAACCACTCAAAATCCCTGAATGAAAATGGGACAGTATTTCCATGGATTTTGTAACTGGATTACCTACAACCATCACTGGACACGATACCATATGGGTAATTGTAGATCGTTTGACCAAGACTTCACATTTCTTACCCAAAAACATTTGATACGCTCTTAAAAAATTGACTTAAATATATCTAAAAGAAATAGTTAGACTAAATGGAGTTCCCTCAAGTGTAGTATTAGATAGAGATTCCTGATTAACTTCAAGGTTTTGGGGAAGCTTGCAAGAAGCTTTGGGAACCAAGTTAAAACTCAATTCTGCTTATCACCCTCAAACTGATGGGCAAATAGAAAGAACCATGTAATCACTTGAAGATCTGTTGAGAGCTTGTATGATTGAATAAAGAGGAAGTAGGAATGAATTTTTCCCATTGGTAGAATTCACATACAATAATAGCTATAAATAAGCATAGGGATGGCTCCATATGAGGTGTTGTATGGGAGAAAATGCAAAACTCCTCTATGCTAGTTTGAGATAGGAGATTCATTATTGCTTGGACCTAAAATATTACAACACACAACAAAAAAAGTAAAACTTCTTCCAGACAAGCTTAAGGTTACTCAAGGCCGAAAAAAGAGTTACTACAACAAAAGGAGAAAGCCTTTAGAATTCAAGGAAGGAGAACACATATTTTTAAAAGTAAAACCGACAATCAAGGTTGGTAGAGCCTTGAAATCCCAAAAACTGACACCAAAATTCATAAGACCCTACCAAATCTTAAAAATAATTGGTCTAGTTGCTTACTAGATAGCCTTACCACCTTCTCTAGCCAATTTGCACAATGTTTTCCACATATCCCACATTAGAAAATACATATATGACCCTATCCACATAATAGAACCTGATTATGTGACGATTAGGGAAAATCTAACTTACGATGTTTCACTTGTCAAGATCACAAAACTAAGAATAAAGAAACTATGAGACATAAGTATTAACTTAGTCAAAGTAGTTTGGAATCCAGTAGATGAGGGAGACGCGACCTAGGAACTAGAAGACAAAATTAGGGAGTTATACCCCCAATTATTTTAGATATACAAATTTTGAGGATGAAATTTCTTTAAGGGGGGAAGAGTTGTAACATTATGACTTTTTGATATAATTAAAAATTTACATTTATAGAATTTATCGATTTATCTACTCATAATTCAATTTAGATAAAATAGGATTTAGAAATTTACTTCCTTTGAAAACGGATCTCATCTAGTAAATATTGTTTAGAGAATTAGAAGAGGAAAAGAATGAGAGAGACAAAGGAGAAATTTGAAAAGAACTTAATTAATCAAAATAAACTTAAAAGATGGAAAATTTGAAATTAATTTTCTAATAGAAATAAATTTAATAAAATAAAAATAAGAGAAGAGA